>OMLP01016235.1:0-12739 GCA_900302685.1 Spondyliosoma cantharus
TCAAAATGCAGTGGCGAACCGTGCCTATCAGAACTGGGCCTTCTGTACCAACCCCCACAGTGCCGTTATTTTACTGCTCCATCTTCAAGATTGCGTTGTTCTAGTTATGCACACAGCCACACATACACGCACACAGCCACACACACGCACGCACACACGCACACACACACACACACACACACACACACACAAAGACCCACTACTTTCACTGCGTAATGAAGCCTCCCTTTTTCTGAACTAACAATTTTTTTTTTCTAATGTTATGATATTCAAATACATTCTTTCAGGATACAGTAAAAGTCTTCCACTTCTGTGAAGGATTGCACATTTTCCCTTAACAAATAAAACAACACAACTGAAGGAGAATCACTTAGCTTTGGTATGTCATTTGTTTCCGTGAAAGTTGTTGACCTCAGTAGCAAGTGGTTGCTTCGTGACAATTTTTCTATTATTAGTGCAATAAAAGCCTAAGTTTCCTTGCGACGGCAAAGTCTCTCATCTTTCTAAAAAAAACAACAGTATTGCTGCACATCTGAAGCTCCGACTCTGTGACATTCTGACATGCTCTGAGCACGAAGATGTTAGAGGGCTCGGTTATTCCCAGGAGAGAGCAGAGTGCTTGTTAACCACTGAGATGATAGCAGCAACCCCAGACAGGACCGGAGGCGAGGCATGGAACGGGGCGCTGTGCAGGAGCTGATGCCACACGCTGCTGGACCGCCATCAAAGAGTTGAGCCCGAGACCCTGGAGTCTGGGAGGAAAGCCGTGATGGCTCGGTAGCCTTGGGCTCGCCGGATCATGTCCCGAATCTCTCCGTTAAGTTCCATCAGCTTGACAGAGATTTCTGTCAGGTCCTGTCTTGAGCCCACGAGAGCAAAAGTGCCCGTCTGACCCAAGGTTTGATGTCTGAAGTAGATGTTGAGTAAGGTCTGGACCTCGTCCTCAGAGGGGCTGCCAAAGATGTCGCTCGGCCAAGTTGTTCTGCAACAAATAAATAAAATGTTATTTGTTTGACTGGGGACATTTCTTGTGCGCCCTTTTCATGTACAGAAATATAAACCTTTTTCTTTTCTCACCTGCACTCACGAATGTAGCGGATGGCAGTCAGAAACTCGTTGTTCTTCAGACATTCGAGGATGGCCTGGACAGCGACCTCAGAGGAGCTGAAGGTGGGCTCAGAGCAGGAGCTTTCCCGGGCGGCGATCTCATCATTCGTCACGGAGGCTGCTGCTACCCTCAGGTTGCTCTTCAACTCATTTAGCTCTCTGGACATATTTGTCAGCTAAAAGTTGAGAGAGAGAGAGAGAGATTCATATTAGATGGCAGGTGTCATGGCTCCAAAAAGAGAAAACAAGCAAATGCATTATTGTACCTACCTCGGGAATGGAGCTTATTGCGTGGACCTGTTCAATCAGCTTACAGTAGGACTGAAAGAGCAGCAGCAGCTGAAAGTGGAGTTTGTAGAGTCTTTGACAGAGCTCCAGTTGCTGAAAGACAGAAAAGTGGTTGTGAGCAAAAGGCCTCTTTATTGGGCTGGGTTTCTCTTTCTATTCCTATATTACTTTATACTTTATCAGGGCGTCTCAGTTCTGCATTTGGTGGATACTAAACTCACACAACTACAGTAGAACTACTTGTAAATAGATGTCAAACTGACGCTGCCACTTTACAAGTGCTGAAAACGGGTTTGCAGTAAGTCTAAAATGTGGTTTCAGAAGCAGAAAAAAAAGACCATTTCAAACAACAAAGAGGAACAAGTCTTTCCAACTTACAGCCAGAGATTCCATTTGCTACAAAGCAAGCATGTTACAGGACAGAGAAGAAGTAAGGACAACAGAGAATCAACAGAAGGGCATGCAACTCTGCATGTTTTTTTTCAGTTAAGAGGGGTTGAAAAGTATTAGCACAGGTCATTTGATTGGCATGCGGAGAGGGAGAAAAAGTGAGGGTTGATGTATGTGTAAATTAGAATTCAAAGGAGGGCTGGAAGTCGCCGTGAATTAAAGGTGCCCTGTGGAGTTTTTGACCTCTAGTAGCGCTACGGAGTGGGTCCCTGTTTTTCTCTTATCTTGTGCACGACCAAGGGGAACATACATGAGCACACAGGATACATAGTCCTACAAATGGTGTCAACGACAGGGAAGAAGAAGACGTTGTTCATGTTAGCATTGGTTGCGAACAAGGCCGGATTAAATAACTACACTACTAAGAAAATGCTTCATGTGGGAGGAAACACACACTCCACACATTTGTAAGTGCTCGGAATGCACACAAAACATTTGATGAGAAAACTAAAAAGACATTTTACAATTGTTTCCAGGAAAAACTCCACAGGGCCCCTTTAATTAAAAAAGCCAAGTGAAACAAGCCAAGCACAATTTTGCCTGTCAATCAGCACAAATGCGCTCACTTTGGTGGGAATCTCTTAGCTATATAATTACAAAGTTTTAACAGCAAAACCTTCCGTTTTGCTGTTTCCTTTCCTCGGCTATAAAGTGAGCGTAACCGTTCACTGCTTGGATTAAAAAATGCAACTGAAGAAAACTTGCTCCCATGCTCAGCGGAGCTGAAAATAATCACAATGCACATTGGAATGAGGTTATCAATGTGACGTGCGGCAACTTAAGGTTGTCAGAAACTTGACATTTACATAGTGCGAGAGAATTAGAGGTAACACTCACAGAGCTACAGTACCACACAGTAATCGTAATGCAGAAAGTACAGTGTGAAAGGTCAGTTGAAGTGGAATCTGCAATATTTTCAGTCAGAACAACTATTTTCTTCTCCAGGTTGCATGCTGGCTGAACGCATTAAACTAAACCACAGAAAATACCAGAACAGAAATGTACATTAACGTTCTATAGATATGACAGCATGTCAGAGTTGTTGCTCAAATTCCTAAAAAAAAAAAAAAAATAAGGCTTTACCTTTTCTTCATGCTCCGCTGGTTGACTTGTTATCACGGTGCCGCCAGGACTTCTGGGAAAGGTGGCCTTACAGTTGCTCAACCACTGTGGGTGACAGACACAGCATAAAAACAATTTAAACAACTTGGCGTCAACACACGACTGGACTGGAAAGCACATTGTTTAATCTCCTTACACAGAGAGCCGCCTCCTTCCTGTTGTTGTAAGTATCAAGATACTCTTGAAGTTCCAGCACACTGAATTTCATCTTTTCCAGCAGCCCGTACGACATAATCTGTGAAAAAAAAGAGTTCTGATGTTGAATTTGTTCAACTACCACTTGTTAAAAACACATCAGAAACAGGGAACCCCGAGGTTACTCACTGTGTCTGCATCAATAAATAGCGTCGGGCACTCGGAGCATGATGTCAGCATATGAGACGACCTCAGGAGCTTTGATCCTAATCCTCTCAGGCTGTCACCGAGGTAACTCACAGCGTCACAGGTCAGGGAACAAAATTTGGTCTGAATACTCTGCAAGGCAAACAGAAATCTGGCTGTGATACTGTCAATGTCACTCCTACATTATATCATTTAAGCTTCTCACAATCTGTTAATTTTTTGTGTTTCCCTGTCAGCTTTGGTCAGTGAAGTGGACAGCATCTGGTTAACGAGTCTCTGAAGATTTTCAAGCTGAGAGCATCTACAGTGCCCTCTTTTTTGTCATTAATCAGACCTCTTCTCTAAAAGGTTAATCAGCCAGATAACTAATCCTGTTACCCTTTCACTTTAATTATTCAGTTGGACCAGGCACACTGGAGAAGAATCTGCATTTGTCTTATACAATCATACTCGGTATTCTCTACATTTAATCCATCCATGAGGGGCAGCGGACAACCATCATTTGAACCTTCCCTTTGAATTTTTCAGGTGTACGCTGGCGACGACGCGCTGCTATAATACCTGAAATAGTGAAGAAAACACATGGAAAGTGTAGACTGCGCAGGATCCATCGGAGTCCGACACAAGCTGGTTGATGTGGCTTCGCCAAGCCTCCTCCGCGTCGTCGCACACCGCTGGTTGGAAAGCTGCGAGGATGGCGGAGAAGAAGGGTGACGGCGGCGGCGAAGAACGGGACTCCAGCGCGTCGTCTCTCTCCTCCTCGGCGAGACTGAGCGGACGTAAAAGCCACGTTATCAACACCCTCGACTGTAACTTTATTTGCCATTGAGAGGAGCTAATTAAGATAAATTGCTTCAGAAGACGCATCTTTATCCCGTGTCGTGAGGAGGTACCTCGGTAAGCAGCCGTCAATGTCCAGCTCTCCTTGACAGTCAATGTGAACCATGTCCATTGTCAGACTGTCACCACATTGAAACTCGGGAGGCAGCTCAGTGATGGAGAGACAGATGTCTTCCTCATGCGCATTGGTGTCTTCATCTTCTTGGGACACCTCGTGCTAAAAGAGAGCGAGGGGGACACGTACTTTCTCAGCTGTTGGCAAGAATAACCAGAATCATGAGCAAATACTGAGGCAACATGCAGTAAAAGGTTATCATTAACTAGAATGTGTTCCCTCTGTTAATCTGAATCATTACATGGGCAATCGTGTGGGTAAAATGGATACACTAACCTTGGCACGGGACCCTACGGACACTCCTTGTCGTGTTTTCTTTCATTTGGTCAATTTGGTGTGCATGAATTGCGCCAATTCAATTGATTCTATAATAATTTAAATGCAGCCAGCGTCGTGGCCCTGCACTCTCGTGTTTTGGGGCAGGCAATGTGTAAACCTTTTTCTTGACCTCCCACATGCCAAGAGATTTTTAGTTGTTGCTTAGAGCCACCCACACAGAAGCAATAGGTATACACATTGCCTTAAACAGACAGACACAGAAAGGAAGATATATATATATATATATTGTTTTAAATCTATTGCTGGCTACGACCCCCCTAATATCCCCAGACAACCTCTGCCACAATTAATAATAAGGCACAAACGAGCCCAAAGCGTTATTGATTGGCTGCTTGCAGGTTTTTTTGCTCATTCAACTTTAGCATGCAGCTACTGAAATATCAAGAAAAGACCCTCCTCATGCTCTACTCTGAAGAGAGGAAAAGTAGGAACACCCAAATTTTTTTTTTACATAGACTGAACCCAAAGCACATAAAACATTCAAGACATTTCACAAGAGAAGATGCAGCAGAACAGCTCCTATTTGGCAAAATTAGTAAAGAACTCCAGTATGGAATTGCGATAGTTATTAGTAGTTCCCAGAATCTCAGACACTCTGAAGCCCTTATTCACCCGCTGCTTCGAGTCCTCTGGCAGTTGGACCTCGAAACTAGGATTTTTGGTGTTCAGAGGAGTTGACTCGGCCGAAGTTGTATCGTAAAAGGCGGAGGGAGAGTCCATACTGATCTCTGCTGTCGGAGAGAGGTTGACAGTCTGCAAAGAGACAAAGTCAAAGTTGTTGGTGTCTTCTCGAGAAAGCACGTGTCATTTTTCAATCAAGCTTTTTAGGAATATTGAGGAAAAAAAAAAAAAGCTGAGCTCAAGACACTGGATTGAAAAGTTTGACACCGACAAATTTGCAACATTCCTGAACTGCCTGTGAGCACTGACGGTGGAAGAGTGGCTGTCAAATCAGGAGCAGGAGGGGAGTGGGTGACAGCTGCAAGGACACATGGGCTTTCCATCTGCCACCACACTTCCCTCAAACACTGCGTGAGGACCAGTAGTCATGGAGTAACAGACAGATGACGCAAACAAGACAAATGATGATGCAAATCTTTCTGCTAGCAGGTCTCAGACGCAGAACAATTTGTGCTGGTGGGAGATTTTTTTTGAGGCTTGAGCAAAACGATCACTAAAGTCACATGCATTATCTCCTTGGGAGCATGGATGTGCTCCGAAAATGTAATTATCTCGTGTGCAAAGTTGAAAATAACCTGAGGGTGGCACAAGAGGAGAGCTCATGAGACAACAGGGTGAACGCCCTAAATACATTTCAGCCGCTGATTGGGTTTTAATAGTTTTTGTCAGGGTAATGTTTGAAGTTAAGAAGTTCTGTAAGACAGAATCCAAATATACACAATGCATTTTGTGGCTGACAAACAGAAACTTTGTTTACAAGAAAACGCTTTCAAATTAACATGACGTTGGACCCAAATAAGTTGCAGAAAACAGATGGATGATTTGAAGTCCCCCTTCGCAGCTGTAGCCAACAGAAGAAGCATGCAATGCTTGCAATTTTGCTTGAACAGCTGTTAGCCTTCTTCACCCTACAGAAGAAAAATGTAAGATTTTTCAATACCTACTGAACCTTTTTTTTTTTTTTTTTGCTTTTTAAGACTTTTCCAAGGCCTGCAGACACCCTGTGATAAGGATAATTATCTGACGCTTGTGGGCTTCACCAGCTACACGCTCCCTTCATTTCGAGGCTTATTTGCTGGCACACAAACAAAGGTGAACTTACAAGCTGTGAGTGGGAGAGAATCTGGCTGGCAGTGAGAGAATCTTCCTCGGACGACTCGTCTGAGTCTTCATGGGTGATCTTGCTGAGGCTGGGCATGCTGCTGGACAGCTGACTCTCCTCCAGGGGCTGCAGGTCGCTCCGGTCCAGACTGTCCATGGAGCGTCTGCGTACGCCCCAGTTGAAGTTGTCCATAGTCTCTCCCTGCAAACAGAGAACGGCCTTGAGTTACCAGGTAGCAAGAAGTAGAGAAACAATCTCTAATCTAACACAAACACATGCACACACACACATATACTGTACACACACATTCACACACCCATGCTGTGGAAGCTCAGGGAGGGGAAGGAGGAGTTTTTCCCCCCCCTCATAGCTAAGAATGGAGTTTGACACAGTGTTGTGAGTCTTTCACAGTGTATCTTCACATAGAGAGTTTCCTCAAACCACTACCAGAATACCCAAGACGCTGGTGAAACTGGCAGAGAAGTGTGGGTTTGAGAACACCTTGATATCGTCAGACTTTAAACATTTACAGGTTTTATCCCCCAGAGTCTGGCTGCTTCTTGTACTGACTTTTCAACAGGACACGAGTGGAGATGTCGGCCAACCTCCACGTTCCACTGAAGCTCCACATCGACAGGTGAAATAAAGGAGGCTTCCTGTGGTGATAACATTAATACTACGCTGACAGTAAGCACAGACTTTGACTTTGGTCCATCAGATTCTTTTTAAAAGGAATCCACTCCATAATTTAGATCGAATACGTTGCATGTGCTCAGAAAACTTTCCTCACACCTTCTCAGGCTAGTTTGACTTTCTGTCGTGTCACTTATAAAACTGCCTGTCACCCACTTTCTCTGACTACTGCAGTTTTTTCAGTCCGTGTCAAATTTCAGCAGAGAAAAGAGAAACAGAAACAGACAGAAGAAGACAGAGACAGAGAGAACAGCTGACACTGTCCTGTTCCAGGATACACAGACACACAGTTACTTCTACAGCATCAAATGGCCACTTAAATGAAGGAAGGAGGTGCTCTAATCGAACAATGCGACAAGAGTGGTTTTAAATGTCACCAGTTAACAATGACTGACTTGTATAGGCCTCTGTGTGATCTGACAGAACTGACTTGAGCAAAGTTTGACATCTTCTCCTCAGTGTCAACCGACAAAAATGTTCACGGCATGAAACCAGAATGGTTTGTGTGTAATTTGCTGCTTGGATTGCACAATGATTTCAGTGTGATGTTTAGGAGAAAAGCAGAACATGAACAGTGTCTTCTACACTGGATGGAGATATGATCCCAGGTGAAGTTGAGACATACGACTGGGTAATGTTTAAAATCTCATCACGTTGCTCGAAGTCTTTGAAAGGAAGATAAAATCTACCGGTGAAGTGAAAACAGATGCTATATTCCGATCCTCAATTTGCATAAAGACTACTATTATAATGTGCAATTATGTTGCAAAACCTATAACGGTGAAAATTCAGCCACTCAAAACACACACGTGTATAAAAGCTATGAGTATGTAATGGTTTCAAAGGGGATAAGCGTGTAAAGTATCATAACTAATACTTGTTTTCTCTCAATAAAAGGAAAAGCGACTGTTTTTAAGACGAAACTGCTGCCTACATTACCCACAATGCAACTCAGCCACTAAGTGACATCACTGGAGGCAATTTGCGAGATTACGCGCAGCTTCCTCCAGCGCCAAAAAAGGCTTTGTACTTAGTTTAGTCTGTCTCTTGCACTTCAGTATGAAGCAAAATCTGTTTACACAACATGCACACACATTTGCTACTCTTCACCGGTGTATCCCAACAAGCAAACATGCCTTTTAAGAACACAACAAGAACAAATGTGACATGACTAAACTTACCTGTAGCTCCTAGATAGCAGCGAGGGAGAACAGAGAAAAGAAACCCTGTTACACAGAGCAGGCAGACCTGAGCCGACACAGTATGAGAGTGCTCTTTTGGAGGAAACTCTGTTTTTAGCAAAGTGGTCGAAAATCAATGTGAGAGGAAGCGAGGAGGATCAATCACGTCCTCGCTGCGGTCCTGAGACTCACCTCTCCGTCCTCAAGCTCCACATCGAGGAAGTCAAAGTCTCTGAAGACTCTGAACTGCTGCTCCGAGGTGGTGTCGTCCATGTTGTCCGGGTCCCGGGTCCCTTCGTCGGAGGACACCAGGCTGGGCTGGTGCTCCATGAGGTCCAGCTCCCCACAGCTGGAGAAGATCACCTATACAGAGAGACAAAGAGACAAGCATGACAAAGGGCCATTTTTCAACGCAATGACGCTAAAAAATTCATCTCACTGCGATTA
This sequence comes from Spondyliosoma cantharus, assembly GCA_900302685.1. Lineage (NCBI taxonomy): Eukaryota > Metazoa > Chordata > Actinopteri > Spariformes > Sparidae > Spondyliosoma > Spondyliosoma cantharus. The sequence goes on from OMLP01016235.1 coordinate 8,708, forward strand.
CGCAGTGCGCCTTACCGAAGGGTTTTTCGTGAGCCCCACTTCTTGTCCGCACAAAGACAAAACATTCACCAGCTTTTCACGCGTTCTTTTCTGCAGAGGGCGAGAGGAAATGGAAACATTGCGAGCAAAACTCGGATGTCACAATTCAATTTCACTGAAACCACATCACACTTTTATCCCAAATCGAGCATGCATTCGACATGTGTTTTTTAGAACAAATCCAGATAGAGATGGCATTTAAACTTCATGTGAAAATGGGGAAATAATGTGTTAAAGAGGCATCAAATGCACCTCTGAAACGTTTTTAAAACTATGAGCACAGTTCTCAGAAGAAATAGGAAGAACTCCTCACCTGTGAAGACTGAGGCCTCTTCCAGCTGACCGGCACCAGGACGTTGTTGGAAGTGGATCCCGAGGAGGTAGAGGAGGTGCTGCGGGTCACTGCTGTCGTCCTGCTCTTCACATCTTGGCCTGGAGAACGCTGCAGGTCGTCGTAACGCCGACCAATCACCGGCGTCTAACAGCACAGACAAAAACAAACAGACACGTGGAGGCAGGGTCAGGGGAAGTTAAGTCAGGCAATGACTCCGCGGCAGCTCCCGCGTCTTCAGTTCCGAGACGACTGTACGGTGAAGTTTCAACATAAGCTGGCACTGACTTTTTGTCAATGCGCTCAGTGTTTATTCCACTTGGCATTCCGACTGTGTGAAGCCTTTGCGGAAAAAATAACCCTACATTTCCTCTGCTGTTTCCATCAGTCTAAAAATATCTGGATATTTAAAGACATATCACTGGTTTGTCCTGCGTGTCTCAAGTATAAACTCACACACGGTTGGCTGTCCACTCGAGCTCACTGATTCACATACAAAGGACGGCAGCGAAGGGCTGACATCATTTCCTGCCATTCATGAACTACACAAATAGCTCCCTGTTCAGTTCCCACACATGCACCACTCTGTATCTTTTGACATCACTTTCCAGCTCTGCACTGCTAACGGCTAATTGTGTTTACCTTTTCGAGCTTTCAAGCTAATCTCAGGGGGTTTGGTCAAAAAGAAATATCAGCACTGAGGAAGGGGAAGAAATGGTTTCCTCTCTGAAAAGCTTAACAAGATTCCACATTGCCTCAATAAGCACCACACCCTGGAAAATACAGGAAAAAAATACAGGGGGAAATATAAGAGCATTACGCTCTCGCACGATAAAAAGAAAAGTCGGAGACTCTTACCTCAGATATGTCAAAGTGGAAATCCAGTGTTTTCCCGGGCAGGGCCTTGGAGGAGCGGTCCCAGACACGGCTGATGTCCTCATAGGAGAGGTCACTCTGTGGGGATGAAGGCTGCACCAAACTGGCTGATCGAGAAACCACCAGCTTCAGGATATTCAGCGCTTCCCCCCAATGGACCGTCTACAGCCGACGCAGACATGCACACACCAGGTCACCACCACAAAAACCCAGCATAACCGCATGTTTAGAAGCAAGCAGCCACAGATATCTTTCGGTGTGGTTTAATGCAGTTCTATTTTTAGAGAGAAGTAGTGGTACTGGTAGTTGGCTCACATAAGGAAGCGAAAGGAAAATGGATTCAGTATGAGGCTAAGCAGAGGCCCGGCCTGTGGCAGAAAAGCAGACTGTTTATAGTTTGGGTGTGTCTACAAATTTACTGCGCTGACACAGGACATTTTTTTTTTCTTCTTTCTTTTTTTTTTTCCCTCCGTGAACAAGACTCTTACTCACAGCACCATGCCCAAAGATTTCCAATGATCACATCTGATGCAAGTGAGTTCACATTCTGAGCTCCTTCAGTTCATCTCGGTGAGAGAAATATCCTCAAGATATAAACGTCCGTTCACTATGAATGAATATAAGATTTAATAAAGTCCCTGCGTGTTTTATCTAATCATCTGCAGTGGGACACATGCTCGGGTGTTTCACTCACCTGAACAAATTTCTCGATGGTCTTGAGCACCTCCACGTTGAAGGGCTTGGCTTGAATCCCGCTCAGGTCCATGTGGCTGAGGAGGCTGTGGATGATTTGTAGGAGCGTCTGCTGCATACTGGGGAGACCTTTCTCCAACAGCTGTTACAACAGAATTAAAAAAGTAATTATTGCTGTACATCCCCTTTCTTTTTCTTTTTTTTTTTTTTTTTACTGCTGCTCATTAAATATGCGATCAGCTGACAAACCTCTGCCATGTAAGTGACCAGGTTGAGGGTGATGTCCGAGAAAGCTTCGTGAAGATAGCGACACACCACGTTGACCCAGGAGGAGCAGTCTCGCGTGTAGGAGTGCGTTTTGTACAGAGTCATGACATGAGCGAGGTTGGAGAGCTTGGCGTTCTTCTCCTCAAGGCAGACCTGCAAGCGAAAGTGGCATTTTCTGATTGAAGTCATCATTAAGTGATTCATCTAAATGAATCAGATGGTCTTTTTTTTTAATTAAATCAAGTTTCTTTAATGAATACAACTCATCAGTTTCATCAACTGGAATGAACTTTTTTATGATTTTGGACTTTGGGACTCTAAAAGAAGCTTTGCAGCATTCAAATATTGATTTGAAAGTCAAATGTCAACGGTATGAATGAAGCTTTGAACTGTTCAGTCCAGCCCCCAAAACAAAATGATCTCTTTAGCCAAAATGAGGTAAAGAACATAAATGGAGTCAAACCTGCGCTATCCTCTCGGCGACATCTCGACAGAACTGCGTTGGGCCGTCAAAGTTCTGCACGAGATGTGGAAGCAGGCAGAGAACATTCAAGGGAAAACCTAAAGGATGAAACAGACAAGTTGATTTAATGTTCCAACAAAAATATTCACTTCACCAGCTGTGTTAATTTATATGGACACAAGGTTGCAGCAATTCAGTTTTCGTGTGGATTTTTTATCAAATGTAACATTCACACTGAGTAACAGAATCACCATGTTCAGATTATCTCTGTACCTATGGCTTGTGAAGTGTCCACGACAGGCACTCGTGACACAGGTGTGAGCTGGCAGAAGAGCTGCAGCGTGAGGTCAGTGGTGGACACGGAGGTGAAGCCCTTCAGCAGCAGCTGCTGCAGCCCGGTGAAGCTGCTCCACCTCAGCTGGCTCTGCAGTTTCTCCAGCTTCTCCCTGTTCTCCGGTTTGTCGAGCGACAAGTGGCCCAGCAGCTTGTTCAACAGCCTCAAAGACATCTGATACTCAAACTCAAAGTCTGACTCCATCAGCGACACCGCCACCCAAAAGATGGTGGCCAGCAGGTTGCTGGGGTGGTTGATGTTGGTCGGGTCGGCGACGTTGTCTTTAGACGAGGACGAGCTGCGGGTCTTGGCTAACAAAACCTGCTGCTCACAGGCTTGGATACGGTCCAGTGTGGCGCTGCGAGGCGGATCGGAACACCTGTCCGCCTCTCCGAACTTCTTGGGGACGGACGAGCTCCTCTGATGTCGGCTCCTCTCCTCTCTTCTGAGATTGAGCTGCCCGGTGCTCTTCCTGTTGGACAGCAGCTTGAGGCTGGTGAGGAAATCTGGAGAGGAGGCTCTGGAATAAAAAAAAAACAAAAAAAACAACAATAAATAATAATAAAAAAGTACCTTCTTTCATCATAAACACATGTAGAGGAGACACAAACCTCGTCAAGATAGCCATGAGATCATTGTTCTTCAGACATTCAGCCAAGTTATCCACCACAGACTCCAGTGTGAGCAAAACTTCCATCACATAGCCCTGCAGGAGAGAAAAAGACTGTCGGGGATTTTCTTGTATTTTTGGATCATTTAATTATAGCAGAGTACGAATTAGTTAATTGCTGGCAAATGCAGCTTCAGCGAAGGTAGGGAGAGGTTTTGTTTTCAACGCTGGATTTGGATTTGACGGACAGGTTGAAGGATTAGCTGATGACTATCTTGGATTTCTGCCATTAGGTGATTATTGGTTTTAATGCCGCGTTCAAGTGCTCACACGAGGGTCAAACCTCCAGGGCGCCCAAGTCATTAACTGAAAGGCACTGAATTCATTCGTGTGACACAAACGCAGAACACAAACGATCC
>OMLP01016237.1:0-13955 GCA_900302685.1 Spondyliosoma cantharus
ACATATGTATATAAAAAACAGTGTAGTGTATATATGTGTGTGTATATATATATATATATACATACACTGCAGATATAATGTAACTTACAAGTTCAAGTCAAACTTGTCTATGGTTGACAAGTTTGATCTGAAATTGAAAAATGACAGCCATTATAATACTTGTGTTATTCTGAGTGCTTAGGTTCAGCTCTGAGAAAAGACCAGTATAGTGTTTTGGTCAATGGACAGAGATGAAATGGTATTTGTTTCAGCAGCTGGTAGCAGCTCCAGTAGATGGTGTAATAGTGACTGTACTCATACCTCAGAGTGAGTCAGATAAATGAACGTTCCACCTCCGTCACCAGTTCACTGCTGATGTCATATGGGATTTTAGACTGTAGGTGACAACCAAGTAATAACTCCTCTATCTCTCTACCTCGATCTCTCTCTTTTCTTTTGCTCGCTTGCTCGCTCTCTTCCACCTCTACCTAGAAAGCATACTTCCACTCCTGAGTTATCTGTCTCTCTCTGTCTGCCTCTCCAGTCCCTCTCTGTCTCTCCTTCCTCGCCCCTGCTCTCATCCATGTGATGTGTGATATGTATCATTGGTTAAGACTACTCCAGGCCGGCATGTTGACATTCCCCCGTGCCTCTTCATCTCTCCCCGCAGAGCTGAGTGCTGTTGAGTTGTGTTGATTAATGATATTGATCGCTCCGCACACTGCTTGACTTTCAGTGAACGAGGGAGGAAGAGAGAGACGGAGAGCGAGAGCGGAAGAGTGAGAGAGAAAAATTGGAGGAAAAAAAATAGCTCACTCACTCTCGATACAGTATTCTTTTTTTTCCTTTCAACCTCTGTTTCTATGGAAACCATACCATAGGGAAAGAGATGGAGAGACTAAAGATGCATAGAGGAGAGAAAGAACACAACAGGTCTGGTTTACAGGTGAGGAGGGTGCATTTAAGTTCACTTATCTGTGGCTGTCTGCTGCCATGGTGGATGTATGTCTTTGGAGAACTGTGAGAAAAAGTGTGCCTGTGTCGTCAGCGTATGCAACAGCGCATCGATGAGACTAAAAGCAGGATGTCGATATCCTCTAAGGATAGTCTCCTTGACGCCTGATAAGTTGTGTCAATAACAATGAAGAAGTGTCAATACCTTTTTAAGCGGGCAGGATCTCGCTCTGATGGAGTTAGTCACATGGATAGATGATGTAGATGAGGATGACTGTGAGGAGAAATTCACTTACTCTGTAGTATCAGTAAGCAATAATTTCTTGTCACTTTGTAATATTGATGGGAAAATGTTTTGAAGTTTTAAGCCATCATTAGTCGCATCATTTATGATATCATCCATGTGGCCTGTTAAAGGTTATTTGTGATGAAATGATATGGCATTCGATGCTTGCAAGGGGACTTTCCCTTGTGATGCTAACTAATGAAGCTTCCTTTCTCCCAGGCCTGACAGGACACATGGGGAGAGTCATACCACAACTATGGTGGGGTTTGCAGGCTCCCATGAAAGCTTAAGTCCCAGGGAAATGTATTAATCTACTGGTATGAAGCCTGTGTGCGTGTTTGTGATGGTGTGTCAGTGTCGGACAGGATACAGAGTGTGTGAACCAGGGTTTGTCCCACTGAATCAGCTGGCGGATAGGAAAGAGGGGAACATAAAAAGCATGAGAGGATATTTGAGTATGCACCATTTCGCCACTGTTTTGCTTGACTAAGTGTTTCTGTGTGTATGCACGTGGAGGGTGTAAAGATAGACGTCATCTGAGATGTCCACTTTCCCTCGCATACCCACAGGAAGTTGCACACTATGCAACTAAACGCAAGCAGGCACCCACCATTATTCTTCTGGGTTAAGTGTAACGGAGCAGGGCATAACCTTCCAAAGGTGTGTCACCCGGGCCATGATGCTTTCAACACCTCTCCAAAACGGACACAGGAAAATGTGACAGTGACGCCAGGTCACCACATGCCCACACAAACGCTGCTTACATGCCTGTGAATACCCACGAAACTGAAAATGGTTTTTTTAGTACACAGTTTATTTTGGATTAAAGAGTGTGTGTATGAGATTAATCCTGCCAGCACATGTTCATGTTTGTGCATATTTTTTAAACTCGGGTGTAGCTGCGTCTTTCACATGTGCGTGGCTTTTTTGGGTTTGCTTGTGCTGCACTCATGCCTCTCTACTGTCTGGCCTTCTCTTGTTCTCCCAGCTGTCCTAACACTGGTCCATGTTGACAGTAAACACAGCTGCAGGTCACAGAGGCCCCGCTCTGGTCGGACATGGGGCTCTGAAGGCCAATGGTGGAGAGGGGAGAGAGCATTCAGGGAGCGTGAAGGCAGGAAAGGGAAGGTTTGAACTCGAAGGAAAGACTCTTCTTTGGTCAGACTCAGAGCGCTGTAGAGGAAGAAGATCAGGAGTCTCATAAGACTCCTCTTTGGTCCATCACATGCCCCTGTGGTCTTGTTGAGGCTGACCTTGGTCAACTGAAGGAGGAAGCGCAGAAGGGCAGAGGTAATGAGGAGTTTTATTGGTCAAACATGTGACTCCTTGAAAGGTATGAAGAGAGTTGTGGATAAAAGCAGAAAAGGGAGAGAGAAGAGATTCACATCTCTGAAATAAAAAAAAAAGAGGTGATGGAAATGGACATAGACATTAGACAGAAAGGCCATCTACATCCTGGAGGTCAGAATCACAGCGCAGCTAATAACAGCAAGTGACCTGTTCCCATGTGGCTTATTAAATGTCAATGCCATCAGACATCTACATTTCTGAGACTTTTTCCATAATTGTGGATTGGATGTATCTTTACGGATCAATACATTGCGATAAATCATCTATGACTATATGTTTTTAACAGATGACATTAGCATTGCTTACAGACACACCACCGTTAGGGGTCCATGACCTTTGTATGGATGATTGATAGATTGTCTGACCCTGTCTACATGTCACGGCCCTGGCTGTAAGAGACACGCTGTTTTGGTAACCCACCTATCTCTATGTATACACTCCCCAGTAAGGGTCCTCGCAGAGGGAAGAGGCGAAGATATGTGAGCATATACAGACACATACACAAACATAGTCACATGTGCCTCCCCCAGACACACACACACACACACACACACACACACACACACCATACTTGCATCCGTACACATCAGCACACACATGCACAACAGCACAGACTAGCACCAAAAACCCCCATTTGACGTGTTCCTTTCCGGCCCCTAAGGACAGATCAGGCACAGCTGTGACTTGGGAGGTCATGAGGCTCGGAGGGGTCAGACTGAGCAGACTCTGAGAGAGCCCAACGCAAGGTCACAGGTCACTCCCAGCAGCCCTGGCGGTGTGAAAGGTCATGGGTCAGAGTCTCACCACGATGCGTCGGCAGGGTAGGGTTTCAAAAGGCGGCTGGGGCCAGTGAGAGGCGCAGATTTATAGATACTGAGCCGAGCCCCGGTCCTCAGCCTGAGGTAATTACACAGAATATGAGCATGCCCGTTGAGGCTTGGCCGCCATATTTCATTTCCACCCTGAGCCCCTGTAGACTGAAATAATACATGAGATAGCCAGGGAGAGACGAGAGGCGAGACCAAGGGGCAGAGAGGCAGAGAAAGGAAGATCCATCGATGCAGGGGAAGAAGCGATAGAAAGTGACGAATATAGAGGTGGAAAGGGAGAGAAAATTAAGAGAGAAGGAGTGTGAGAGTGAATAGACACATTATAAAGTCAGAGTGAGAGAAGAAGTCAGCGCAAGACTGAGTAGAAGCAAAGGCAAAGGGTCATATTTGTTACTAAACAAAACTCCATTCTTAGCAACAAGACCTTTGACGTCAAATTCCAGTAAGACAGGGAGAAGGTCACAGGGATCGTCCCAGGGGAACGCCGGGAGCCGGAATGACACGGAGCATGGACAGCAGGGAGTGACAGCCTCGCGAGAGGAGAGGAGCACAGGAACAGATGGAGCGAGGGAGGGGAGTGAAAGAAAAGAAGAGCCCAGAAATTAGATTAGTTTAGAAAGTGAAGTTGTGATGCAGCGGGCTTGATATCCTGCTTGGAGCAGTTTCCCGTGAGAACCTGATCGGGCCACCGCAGGCTCAGCGAGACAGTTCAAACATATTTACCCCTCGTTGGAAGGTACAAATTAAATTAGGCTCTTCCACAAAGAGGAGATGCTTTCCCCTTCTGTTCTGATGTCATGGTAGTGGGGCGGTATAGAGTGGGGGTCGGCCCGCTCTGGCCTGCATGCATTTATCTTAGAGGCCATTCATCTTCCAATAACCCCCTACCCCCTTCTCCTTTTCAAGATCCTTCTGTCCCTGTATCTGTATCAAGGTCTTCCTCTGTTTAGTTACCCACACACACAGACACACACGCACAAACTACAGACTATAACGCAAAGAATTCAAGAATAGATCACAGCTCTGTCCTCTTCTCAGCACTAACTCTATCATCTTCAGCTCAGCCCTTCTCTTTCTCTCATCTTGCCTCCCCCCTGCCTCCTCCTTGTTCTTATCCTGTGTAATTTGAAAAGAGTACATTCAGTGGAACAATTGGGAGTGTCCATCCTTTTGTTCCTGTCTTAACAATGCCATAGCAGGTTTCATAGGAGATCATTACAGTAATTGCTCCATAATTGCATCGACTTTAGCCTTGGCTGCGGCCCATTCTCTGAGTACATCCAGGCCCTGTCACAGACTCTGTGTTGCACAGCAGCGTGTGACCTTAGACCAGGAACCGTGAGGGTCGCTGTCACTTAGCCTTTGGCCATCCTGGCAGAGCTACAGCATTCCTCTGCTGCAGAGAAAACATATTTCCTTCCCTCTCTGATTGTACAACATGTATGCTTTTTTTGTCTTTTTCTATTATGTTCTTCCCCTCTCACTTATTCTTCCTGCTTTTTAGTCCTTGCCTATTTTTTTTTTTGTTCTCCCCGTCTTGTTTCTATCTCGTGTTGGATCATAAATGTTTCCAGAGAGTATTCTGAAGGACAGTACACGGAGGCCTTCACCCTCCACCCTCTCATCCTGTATTTGTAGAAAGCAGCATCTGCTTCCAATGCTGCTGATTTTTCGGAAAGAGAGAAAGATTTTGATGACTCAACCGAGTATTTTCGATCAAGGTTCATTACAGTACGCCTCAGGAGGGAGAAAACTTGTTGAATTCATGAGTCAACTCATCAGGTTTTGTTATCATGTGTGTCATGCATGCACACACTGTATACATACTTAAAGCACGTATTAGGGGTTGTCTTGTTGCCATAGTCTTCTATTACGGTATATGTCATTTTATGTCACCTTAATGGTAAATATAACGATAGAGTCATTGTACTGTACAACTGTACTCAATTTAGAAATGTTTTGAAATAGCCATACTGTGCCATACATACATCACAGTCACATATGATTATTTTCTTGTTTTGTTTGGGAAAAGAAACTAAAAGAAACGACAGCCTCACCTTGAAATGAAAGCATTACAGCTCCAATACATTTTTAAGATTAACAGGTGTCAATAAAAATCAAATCACGCAAATTAGAGGTGTGTTGCCGCCCCCAACTGTGGCTGCCATGTCACATAAGAACATGGTCAGCAGTGCTGCAGGCAAAATAGATCACGCAAGAGCCCGGAATATATAGCAGAGACACCAAAGAATAGTTCTGTTGAGGAGAGGATATCAAGTCTTTACTGGTGGTTACTCTTCTACCATTGCACGGTATAAACCGTTTTAACACCCAACTCTAGTGCTAATCTAGCCCTAACTTAACTCTCCCTCAGAGATAAACTAAACCACCACTGTGACACTCCCACAGAAAAAAAAAATCCTTGAGAGTTCTACAGACACACAATAAATCAATCCATTATTTACGAGTGAACTCATTCAGAAAGGAAGCATATGTAATCTACTCATCCATGCTGAGAGGATGCTGAGCGAGAGAGGAGAAGAGGAAGAGAAGGAGAAGTGGGGTGTGTTCAGGGACAAGGCAGGCGGCCAGCTGAGAACGAATTCTGTTTTTGTTCCTAACTCCCCAAAGAGAGGTGGGAACCAGTAAACAAACAAACCGAGTGAGAAAGTGTTTCCTTCTTTAATGACAAAGGGGAGAGGCTGAGAGAGAAAGGAAGAGAAGGAGGGAAGCATAGCTAAGAGTTGGCCCAGTGTGTCAGTTTGTCAGCCTTTCGATGTGTGTTGTGTGTGTGTTTGTGCCCTCTGCCCTGTACGTATGCAGGCCAGCGACCTACACAAAGGCACAAAGGGGGCATACACACAGATGGGTAAACAAAGACATTGTTTACTCTTTTGTTTTTTTATTATGTTGGGAGAGATTAGCAGTTATTGATTTTTCTCAGTCATGGCCAGGAAGACTGGAGGCAAGTGGGAGACGTTCCCATCAGTCGCCACATCTCAACACTCATACACACAGAGCCTCACCCCTCCGCCGTACCCCACTACCATTGAGTCTGTCACGCCCCTGTCAGTTCCTATCGCAGTGTGTCTACCTGAAGTATGCAGATGAGGCCTTTGTGGTCCCCTGTCCCAGCCTGGATGCCCATTCTTTTGGGCTCAGGTCTATTATGGCCTGAGCCCGGGGCGGGTCCTCAGCACACCACGCATACACACACACAAAAACACACGCACAGCACTCCTGGGGTCATAGCCTTTCAACCTCAGGGGCTCGACTTCTGCCACTACAGCCTGACAAATCACCCCGCGACACACAAAAAAAGCGCCAGGGCCCCAGCGTGAGAGGGGCCCGGTTCCAAGCAGCTCGTCCAATCTCTGCTCTGTTACGAGCAACACCAGCGCGCTGCTATTACCCTACTCCCACTGGATTTGGACAAAGGGGAGGAAAGAAGATGAGGGGAAGGAAAGTGGGGAGAAAAAAAAAAAGAGAAGGCCAAGAGGGAGAGATGGGAAGAGAGAAAGAGATGGGTGGAAGAAAGAGACATTTAGGTTCTTTCATTTGCTGGACTATGATAAATGGCCTGGCCTTTAGCGGGTCTGTGCTCCCCCTGTGCTCTCTCTGGGCCTCCCTTGACAAGAGGGTCTTTGAGGGAGAACGGACCCCACAAATATTGCTCTTTGTCCCAGACAGAGCCTAGCCAAGACCCCAATGCTCTGACTTTAATCAAGTAAAACCAGCAAAGCAAGGGTCTGCTTTTATGTGCAAGAGTCAATCACTTTGTGTGTGTGCGTATGTACTACCAAGTACTGTGTGTGTGTGTGTGTGTGTGTGTGTGTGTGTGTGTGTGTGTGTGTGTGTGTGTGTGTGTGAGAGAGAGAGAGCGAGAGAGAGAAGAGGAGACAGAGAAGAGACAGGAGGGGGAGAAGTCTAGGAGGACTGAAGAAAAGTCAGCACACTACATTACACTGGCACGTCTCCCCATTACTCCTTTAAAGACATTCAGAGCTTTGCCTTAGGGGTACGTGGGTAGATTTGGGGGAAGGCTGAATTCAGATACACCCCAAAGGCACATTACAAACTGACTCAGCGATCAAAACAACTTGTGAAGTTCACCTCTAACAAGGGGAGGTCTGAGCAAGACAAAAAAATGTTTTTTTGTCTTCATACAGTGTTAAATTAGGGTGCACATCTGTTTCACTGTTCAGACTCTTGCTAAACTACGATATCAGTACGCAGTTTTCAACTATGCCCCAATGCAAATGTGTTTTAATGTGTTTCCATGCTTGTGTTTGCTGTGACTATGTGACCAACTAATAATTACACAGTGTATCAGGTGCATCGCAGTAAGCCCACAAAGGCAAATTATCCGATTCAGAGCGTTACAATCACCTTAATGGATTGCAAAAGCTGATTAGCAGGGTTGACAAAAAAACATCTAAAAAGGCGAGAGTGAATGCCCTTAGTGTCATAGATGGAGGTTTACGGTGGATTAATTGTTTAGGAGGAAAGGCCTACTGGCGACGAAGGTGTACGGGATAGAATTACACTCTCTGTAAAATTAATGCGCAGGTCTTGACGAGTAGGGGAAAACTGGGTAAGACTGTTTTGAGGGGCTACACTGCTGTCTTATCCTTATACTCACAACGGTAGAGTGACTGTAATGGTGTGTTTGAAAGATTGTGTAAGACTGAGTTTGTGTGTCAAATCGAGTGTTATGGGGGTTGTATGGCGTTGTGGGTGGAAAGTGGAGGTTATGGAGCTTTTTGCCTTTTGTCAACCCTTAACATTCATTTCTAAGCCCTCCTTCGCCTTTTACACTTCTTCATCCTTCAATGTCACAGTTGCCTAATGTCTTCCACTTGCCTGTGGCCATTCTTGAGAGATAGATATGGGTTTAGTGTTAGATCACCTCTTTGGTTATTGAAGGAATCATATATCGTATACTGTGTGTGTGTACTGTATATCTGTTTGAACTTGAATGGGTTCAATGTGTGCATTTCCATGCACTTATTCACGTGTGTGTGTGTGTGGTGAGGGCAAACCTCAGTGCCACACAGTGCCACCGTGCCATAATCCCCACCCTTGCCCAGTGGCCCAGATTAAATCCAGGCTTTGATCCACCCCCTAATCTGAGTTTACAGGCTCTGGGCTGAGGGTGGGTGCTCGACTCTGCCTGCCAGCTAGATTCTGCTTGCTTCTTTCCTGCCTCCCTTGTCTGTCTGCTTCCTTGCTGCCCCCCCACTGAGGAGCTGGCAATTGAAATCAGCTTTAGAGTTGCTTAATACAGAAGCGGGCAGAATTAGGCCCTTTAATGCCTGTCATGGTCGAAGATTATATCAATGGCTCTTTTTGTCACAGCTACATTGGTGTCAATGGCGAAGCAGCAAGACTTCCAGAACGAGACAAAGGATACATTTTTAGATTCAGTTGTACTTTATCTCTTCTCTTCCTGCACTCAAAACACGCACGTTCGCACTCACACACAGGCACACATACATCTATAAGGGTGTGCACACATCTGCCGCACACACACAATCATGAGTACAAATGGAAAAAAGACCTAAACATATGTTGCTTGTTTGAGTTAAACTGTAGCTTTGCCAAGGTATCGAGTGATGTGCATTTTGTGATTGTAAAATCAACTTCAGTGGCAACCTCTTTTGAAGTGGAGTGTGGTTCATTCGTTCAGGGTCAGACCCATACATAGTCTCAATTGGAAACAAAAGCCGGAGTCTTGGCTGCGCTTTAATGCTACAGTGAGTTTGATTTACTGCCCATCTGCAACTGCACAAACACTCTTTGACTGGGCCCGGACAAAATGAATAAGAGAGCAAGAGACTCACTGTCGTTAACCAATTTACCAGTTTATATAAACAAGCACATGGGTGATTAGAACAGGGTCTTCCTAAGTTATAGTTTACAACACAGCACATTAAAAATAATTAGCCCTAACACAATAAAAGTTGGAGGAATTTCGGAGCCACAAGACTGGGCTGAGTTAGTGGATTGGGTCTTGTGCTTGATGTGCTGCTTTGTGTTAGCTGCTAACATTTGGGGTTAACCGAGCTCAGAAAATGTCCACACTTAACTGAGGTAATTGACGGTGTGACAGCATTACATGCATTGTTACACAGTGTGGTGCAATTACATGTTGTTGTGGTGGGTGAGGAAGCAAATAGAAAATATGGGAATATGCAACATGTTAGCTGATGATATACTTTTAAATAAGCATGGCATACATTCCAGCGCACGCACACAAACACACAAACACACACACACACAAACACACAAACACACACACACACACACACACACACCGATGAGTCACATTTTTCTCACCCGGTGTGAAATTAGTTCACCTTGTTTTTGATGAATGAAATGAAAATGGCCCCAGCAGAGAGGGGGTGGAGGTGCGGGCTGAGAGAGAGGTGGAAAACACATGAAACCGAGTCAGTGTTTATTACAGAAAATGTCTTTTGCAGTTGTACAAACCTAGGTAAGTCTGCTGCTCAGTGAGGAGAACACTGCGCACCACAGTATATCTGTAGTAACACTCTGACACACTCATCATGTCAGTGCTGAGCTTTAAACACCACTGCTTCTTTTCTCTCTGCTCCTCTGAATACAACCACATCCCACACATGTACACTTCAATGTGGTACATAGACAGGTGCGGGAACAAGCTGACTGACCAACACACACACGCACACACACATACTCACACTTACACTCACACTATACTCTTCTCTTCTCAGTCAGATGTGAGTCTAATTCAGCCTCAGGGGATTGAAGCATGGTGGCGGTTAATACCTGAAACACTCGACTTCTCATTTCCAGATAGTTTGGGCCACCACACATGTACTCAGCAAACGCTGGTAAACACAATGCTTGAAAATGAGGGATGTTATCTGCAGTACCTCTGGAAAGCCCAGGCAGTCATGAGTTATTTGTCTTGCTTATTGGCAGAGGTTGACCAATTAACGCCCCAGTGCTAGGTCCAGATCACTGGCTCTCTGCATGGTGGTGGAGTGTGAAATGTGCCATAAATCCAGGGCATGGCCCACAGCACATAAGGGTGGCAGAAAGGCCTGGCAGAGGGCTCCTCTCACTTTGGTGAATGGCAAAGCAGGGCTCACAGGGCCTGGGTGGCTTATCCAATTAAGCATTGCCTCCCGATATTCGTTGCTCTCTAGTAGAGGCTTTATGTCCAAACTGCGAACTGCACCGTTTATTGCTTTGGGATCAAATATGACAAATCGGATTTTACAGGGATGGCTTAATATCAAGAGTGAAATAATCACAAACCTCATTTTGCATACATGCTTTACAACTTCGTAAGTCACCAGATTGCTGTACTGATCACACATTAAACAACTGCCCACCTTTATAATGGGGTACCCTGTAGTTGTTGTGGTTTGAGGGGCACACATAACAAGACAATTCCTTAGGAGGAATCCAAGACAGTCTATTTGGTCTCCATACTATATAATCAACAAAACATATATGAAATGATACTGAAGGGGAACAATATCATGTGCAACACGGGAGTTCTTTGGATATGCGCAAGAAGCTCGAGATTCAAGTTGCTTGTATGCCAAATGTCAATGAGGTCGTTGCTACTGTCATTGCCAGTCAAATGGCTACGCTACATGATTTACATGACACTGCTCCATATAGTTTATGAAGCCTTGACGCATCTCTCATGCTGCATCCATGAAAATCCACACATGGCGATCATCACTCATGTGAGCAAGTGCCAATTGATCTCTGATCTGGGGCTTTGGTCGGTGATCTCAGAAAAACTGTCATCAAGTGGAAAATCAGAGCTAAAATCACGTAGTGTCAACTCGCTATTGAAGCCCTCAGATCAAAGTAATAGGATTCCTGAGGGTGTTTCCACCCCTTTGTCATTTTCTGTGAGTGACGAGCTTTAGATCCTTGAATGTTTTCTCAGACAAGTGTCCTCAAACAATCACTTACTAGCTATCTGAGGCAGGTTAGGGGGTCACTGGCCCCTCTTGTTGCTCCCTGATAAGAGAATCATTGGTTTAAGATTATCTACAGGTAGGTGCAGAATGGAGAGTTCAAAAGGTTAAAGAGGAGTGAAAGGTCACTTCGAGAAAATGTAGACAGACCTTTGTATTGACATCCATTTTGGTGTCATGTTGCTCTGTGTTGATGCATTTGTTTTTAGTGAGTTTTGGTGTGAGCTTGGCCAGTATTGACTTAATTCCCTAAAATGAAACAAGACATAAACAAGGTCTTCAATACTGATGTCAGTTGGTGTGATCATCCAGCGATTGACATGTCAGCTGCTCACCCTTGACCTAAATCACAACAGTTGTATGACCTCCAAGCCTGTTTAAGAGCAGATAGATCATGGTCTAATAAGCCGGGCATCTCCCCAATTTACATGGCAGTAAAAATAGGGGGCATAGACTTTCCTCACTAACACCTCTAAGCATCCCATCATTGACACTTAGTAATATAACTCTGAATGTGAATGTGTCAGTCTGCCCAAAAGGACTTGTAGGGGTGTGAAGGTTGTCTACAATGCCAATGCCACCTCATTCTAAGCCACGCCTCTGAACTTGGCCAACTGGTGGAAGTCTTTTAGAAAGCATTGACCTGAGGTTCCCTCATCTTCCTCCTCCTTTTCACTGGAATAAGAATTGTGTCTAAATGACTTGGCATGGAAAGGATGTAAATGAACGCTGGGGGTTGTTGTGCTCAAATCCAGCCAAGGTCAGGCATCCAGCTGTCAGCTCATGTTTGGGACTAATCGTTTATGTGCCTGCACCACTCTGCGGCCGTTCCCTCATTCCCTCTATGTCTGTCACACACCTCTCCCTCTCTCTTTAACTCAATGTCCTGCCTTTTATCATTCCACTCTTTTTTGCATCTGTCCTATGCATCCTTCATCTATTTCATCCCTCACATTTCACAACCTTTCATTCAGTCCTTTCACTAAAGACAGCGACCTGCTGTCATTACCTCTGTTATCCTGTGGCTAATGACTTGTGCTACCACAGAGGGAGGTGTTTCAAAGTATGATGTTGTGGTCACCTTGGAATACCTCCAGACATGTTAACATGCATTAGAGAGAAGCTTACAAGCTTGCATTAGAATATCTGTAGGTTGAACATCAGAATTTTTTTCATTAATAACACAAGAAATATATTCATATACAATTTTGGGGGAATGGAAAGAAATAGCGCTGTAGTTTGGATTTTGTACAACAGTCAAAATATCTGTGTACATATGTGTCTAAACGCATATGCCAAAAAAAACACATTTTCATGTATTACATCCATTGTAAGAAAATAAAAAAAAACAGTATCTGCAATTTGTCAAAAAAAAAATAAAAATAAATCAAACACAGAACATTTCTGCCAACTCATCACTTCATACATTTCATCATGTCTCTCAGATCATTTCCTCTTCACACCACTCTACTCTCCTATCTTGGCCTTAGACTACCACTACCACGGCCATGGCCACCACGTAAAAATGTGGCAGGTTGCAGAGTTCAAGTCCTTCGAAATGTGAATCGAAACAGCTGCCCCTAATCACTAGCACAAGCTGGGCTTAAGGGCCTCTCAGTTTCACCCCTCATCTGCCTGGAATTTTGAATTTCCTGAGCGGAGATCAAATGGCAGCCCGAGTCAGGGAGACCTTTGATATATGGACACCCATCTCGCAAGGGCCTTCTGCAATGGGATTTACGCTTGACAACACACTTGGTGTCACCTCCGCTCCCGGCGGACGCTCTGCGACCCCTGGAAACATTGGGCCCCTTTGACAGGACAGCAGAGCCCCCCCCTAAACCCCCCTGGAGTGCCCAGCAGTTATTTATTAAATTTGTTGTGCCCACCGTGGTACGGTTTCAGAAGGCCACTTAGTTTTGGATTGCACTCTGGATTTTTCAATTATGTGGTTCATTTCACCTGCTTGTGTTCCTTTACCCCCCAGGATCAAGGGCACAAGAGATCACATTTAATTATTTCAAAACAAGAAGTCTCAACCGGACCCCACAGATCTATAACATCGCGCTTCCCTATCTGTTGTTCCATCACCACTACTTCAAGTAAGCAGTTTTGGTCTTCTTGAAAAAAAAAAGCAACCCAGAATCTCCTTCCTTTACATCCGATCACCACATTACTCATGTCAATAAGGAAATTTGTCTACCTATCAGGAGGGTAAATAAAAGGGCAGAATATGGGATTTCCAGAATTCCTTCCGTGTTAGGTCTCATATGGAGCACATTAGTGGCCACTTTGATTGACAGCTGCTCCTGTGTGTAGCCAGAGGGAGAGGCAAAGAGAAATGGGAGATGATTATATCCCAGGTAATAAGTGTGGGCTGCCCACAGCAGGCATGAAGATTCTATCTGGAGTGGCTGTGGCCTATGGATTAGAGGAACAATATGTGTATGTTTGCACACATTAATACAGTTTTATCTTGGTGTATGTGGACAAATGCATATGTGTTTTAAAAAATATTATTTAAAAATGTAAACAATTTTTTTTTTTTTTCTCAGAACCTATGCTTCTACT
>OMLP01016237.1:15262-26284 GCA_900302685.1 Spondyliosoma cantharus
GGAGGGTGTAAAGCTTGTGTATGTGTGAAGTCTACAGGGGACATAGCCTCTGATCCCTAATTAATACTCAGAATGAATGACCTATGGGTTAGCCATTTGCAAACAAGGCTCTTACCTCACATCTCTCCAACACACAGACCTTCCCTGTAAGAGATATTTACATGGTTTCCTACTGTGCACAGCAGATGACAGAAGGTTTACATGTAGCACATCCACTGACTGTCCCTGCTTCTACTGTATGCGTATCTGTCTCCCCTCCTCCCTCTATTATCTCTCTTATCATCCTATCTTTCTTGCCATTCATCTGTCTCTCCTGTCCGAGCCACCAGGCTGGCTATCTATCCTTCTAATGAGCTCAATGGACTCCTCTAAACAGTTGTCAAACAATCCTCACACAGCCATCACTTTTACTGGCCCAAAGCTAAGGCACTAACTGCAGCACCCTTATGGCAAACTGCTGGAAGAGGGTTAGCAAGAGAAATTGTGGCTTTACACACTAAAAAATGCACCTTGGGTGACCAAGTCATGTCAAGCTGCAAGTCAGTTCTTTAAGCATTCTCCTAATGGAGTAAAGAATATGCATTTTCTGGTAAGCAGTGGTCTCAGATTACCATAGATAAAAATGCAAACAGAAAAGCACACAAGTTGCAAACTAATGCCAGATATGAACTGTTGTCCGTTTCAGCTGTAACTAGACACAATCTGGATTGAACAGAGGAAGCGGATCCAGACATAGACCATCAATGTGTAAGAAAGACATTGAGAGATTTTAACTGTGCGAAACTATAGATAGCTTTTCCTTGTGCTCTCACCTCATCCTAATTTCCCCTCCATTCATTCTTCTCGAGGCCAACATGTGAGCATCACTCACCGTGTCTGTACAAGCCAAGCACCCAGTTCATCAGAAACACCTTCTCTGGCCCCAAACCTGACCTGTTCTCTCCTGGGGTCAGGATAACAGGCTGTGGGGCTAACACACTGGATGAGAAATGGACCGGAGACTGTGGCATATGTGTGTGTCTGTGTGTGCGTGCATGGGTGCTGCTCAGCTGCCTTTGGAATATATGTTTCGGTGTGTGTGTGACTAGCCTGTCAGATGGGGGCCTGTGGAGGTTACACAAACACAGAGGAGGGTTATTTATACTTCCAGGAAATTATGGTGGTTTCTGTCAGATCTGGCCCACTCTAAGTCTGATCTGGCTCGGTCGTGGTCTCGTCTTAACCTATTTGCAGCCCACACAGAGGCAGCGATACGCGGAGAAGCCCAATTGTGATAATATGGCTGTCAGTGACAACCCCAGTGGCCAAACTCTGTCAGTCTACGACTCTGAGCCCACCTCCACAGATGGTCCAGCAGTACTTAAGAATTCACCCCCAGGGTTTTACTGCTCTGTTGTATGGAGGACTGTCACAGCACAAGGAGCATGTGGTTTAGATATGGGAACAGCATCCTCCTGGAGCTCTCATGGCCTGGCACAATGAGATGTCTCCACCCCCAGTAAAAGACAAGACAACTGGGCATGCCCACTTTTATGACAGGACACAGCCTACCAGCTGAGGAAGTTCAAGATGCTGACACACACTTCACATTGCGTTTTGCACAGCTTGATTGAAAAATGTCCATTAAAGTGTTTCATTTCTTCTAAGTAAGACTTTTAATTCACTTTGTCTTACTGGCTCTAAAGGTTGTATTACATGCTAATAAGACTTCAGTTTCCATGTACTTAGTCAGTCAGCTAGTCAGCCTGTCAGGCAACCAGCCAGTCAGGGGACGGTGATTTACTGTCCTGCATGCAGAGAAAGGAAACCTGCTGTTAGCTCTCGTTCAGCCGGCCACCCTATTACTCTAAATGAGGCAAAAGAGGCACAAATCCACAAATCAGCATTTACTAATTTGTTTATTGCCCTCGTTCTGGCTGCTGCTCCTCCTCTCTCACCCACCCTCTTACCACCCCTCCATACGCTCCCTTGCGCTCTCTCTCTCTTATTGATCTCCCAGCTAAAAAGTGAAAGTGTTACAGGGCGTGTTCGGTTCACAGAAAGAGAGGCTGTCATGTGCATTAACGCATGTATAGGGAGTGGGTGTAATAAGTCCCTGAGGCAAGGCTCCCTTCTGAGAAAATTGAACACATCTAGCGACAGTCTTGTTTTTTTGCCTTGTTTTACACCAGTGACGCAGAGACAACAACAGTTGAGTTGTACTAGTCCTTGAGGTCAAAGTATACGCTCCATGTACATGCATGTCTGGTAGTATGTTACTGTGTGCGTATGTGTGTATATCGGTAATCTAAATGATGAACTCGGGCTGACGGCATCTGGAAAGGTGCCAGGGTGAGTCATAAACAAGCAGGAGGTTGAATTTAGGGGTGAGGGGGCGAGAGGAAGGAGGGGTGCAACACTGAGTGTGTCTGTCCTGGCAGGTCCCCCCGCTCAAATTCCACTGATACGACTTTAATCAGGCCTAATCTGCTTATTGGCCTCCCGGGGCACTGATCAGCCTAAAGTGCTTAACGGAACGCAGAGACCTATAAGATTCTGCCACTCGGAAGCATAAAGTGGGTTGTAGCTGAGGTTTTTTTTTACCTAATCTGATTAATTAAAACAAACTATCCTAAAAGGAGTTCATCTACCTCCATGACCTTTCCTGACTCCTTCCTCTGCCTACACTGTTCTTCATTTCTTGCTCTCTTGCTTGTGTGATCTATTCCAGGACTTTCTTCCCTTTATTTTTTACTAGAAATATTTATTTTCGCAGTGTATTTTTTATTTGATTCATTTTAATTAGTAGTAGAGTTGTAGTCAGCACTTGGTTCAGTTTGTCATTTGCTAAATGGTAGTTATACATATGTACAGCAATCCCTTTCATCCTGGTGGCGTCCCGGAGAGGATGTGTGTTTGTCTCAAACACATTTTCTATCGTTCCAGGACCGCAGGACATCATTAGTCTTGAGCCCTAGTAAAAAACCCTTTTTACTCTTTCTCTCCATAAATTTGGACATTCCTCATGTCAAGGGCACTGAAAAGGTTTGTGCACTATAATCTCTAATGCAAACGAGGAAAACTGAAAAGGAAAAAAGATAGAACATGACTCTCCATACTGTAACAGCTCCTCACACCAGACTGCAGAAGTTTACTCTGCAGCACATTTGAGAGACAAGACAGGCCAATGCAGTTGTTTGCTGCAATTGTGAAGACTAATAGAATAATTGACTTGATCTTGTAATGGGGGTTAAGAGATATAACCCCAGCTAATGAGAGCCGGAGACAAATTTGTTCACGATAATGAATTTCATTCACACAAAGCATGTAAGGGAGCATTGTCTTTGCAGAGAAAGAAAGGGAAAAGCCATTTGAAGAAATTGTGTCTGTGCTGTATCTTATTCTCCTTAATACACCTGACACTGTGTGATAAGGTGAATGTGATGCTAGATGAGTTCACAGGCCATGTCAGGGCACTCGTCACCTGTGCCACCTTGTGATCACAGATTATCAGATTAATGCTGATGCTTCACGTGGGCGATCCTCAATTTTATTTGATTGGAAAGATCAGTAAGGTCGCTGCTGAGGTGGAAGTGCTCTGACCTCCACAATGTTTGATTAATTTACACACAATGAAGCTGGCCATTTCTCTGTGTTCGTATTGCCCTGTACCTCCGCAGCCCACTCGGGTTCTGTTGTTCCCTCGCCTTGTCCCAGTGTGTCCTCTGCCAATCTATTTCCTGCTCCCATTGACCTTTCATTCCCCTCATACATGTCTCCTCTCAGAGGACAGGCCCTTGTGTGGAAGTCCTCCTCATGTTCAATGTGATCAATACAAAGGGCAGGGACCTTGCACACAAACTCCCCCGCTGACTAAACGAGAAGGATTAAAGGCTGGAGAGACTGTGTGGTGGGTGCAAGTACGTGTTTGTGCATGTTTGTGAGTGTGTCTGCATGCTTATGTCCTTGTGTGTCTACAGCGCATGTGTGTATGTCTGTGTGTAAGACGGAGAACATCACATACTAAAACTTGTAAATTAAGAGTAAGGCGATCTTTGCAGGATTGTCCGGGTAAGCCCAGAGTTCATGACCCCAGTCTGTGTCACAGCAAAAGGTCTCTACAGGTCACAAAAACGCACACACACACACACATACACACACACACTCACTCACTGCCATTTAACCTAAGAAGAGGAGAGGGACGAATCGAGTGGAAACGGGAGGGAGAGGGATTAACAAAGATAGGCAGCGCTAGCAGCTGGTTGGCCATTTAGAGATTCCTATTATCCGGATGGTGAGGTATTAATAGAAAGCTGTACTCGCCCAGCACTCTCCGCCAAAATAGATGCTTGTTTCGCTGACCCTGACTGCCTCTGATGTGTGGCTGGAGGTACGACTTAGGAGGGCAAAGTGGTAGACAAAGGTTAACAGGTGCAGAGGTGAAAATCAAATCCAAGAACATAGGCCTTGCCTTGTGCAATTTCTGTTTGGTCACCTGTTGTTGAAGTGACTGCTGACACCTGTTCTGTTCAGCAAGTCAGAACTAACGCATCAGCATTGAATGTGACGCCACTGACAGGGAGACCAAAAGAAACGCACTGTTACCTCGAAGATTTTTACAGATCTTTGATTTAAACATTTGGGACAAGGTAAGTACACAACTAAATTTATAACACAGGTCTAGTTGTTTTTAGACATTTTAATGCAGAAATGTTACATGTTATACTTTCTTGCCATTAAGGGTCTTAGAATAGGCAGCTCAATGTTATAACACAGGGTTAAGTGTGCTGTGAGAGGATTAGGCTTTCATTGTACACATATCTGCAGGACAGTGGGTACAATTATGGATTGAGCTTTTATACTGGCAAATTTAAAGCAGAACGTACAAAGTGGTGTATTTATATGTCTGTCTTTGAGCCTTTTCCAATTGTTTAATTTCACTTGCCCCCGTGCCTGTCTACTCTACTCTTTTACTGTTGCACATTGTACAGATTTCAGGGTCTATCCAATCCAGTGCTCACTGAAATTCCAATACTGTACTGCAAACTTATTAAAAAAAAACAAAAAAAAAAAACAGCTTGGTATTTTGAATTTGACCTCCCAGTCACACACTGGCTAGCCTGTCTTCACGCACAAACACCCAAACACAATCTTTCGCCAAACCTCGCAATTTCCCCAGCTTCCTTGTTGTATTATGAATAAAATAGAGGCTACCTTACAGCTGCACAGGAACAGACCTTTAAAAATGTTATCAACCACTATGATAATATAAATCATTCTTCTCCACTTCCACCAAAGCACCGTCACCTCTGGGCCCATTAAGGGGCGGTGAATCGGCCCCCTCTGCCCTCTGCCTGCCCTCTCTGGCTGTCACTGAGTGGGGGTCCAGCCCTCTCCACTGGGCTTATCACAGGTCAGCGTGCTGCAAGGGCACACACTCTTACGCATACACGGACCACAAGCTGGACGCTTCTTAGCATAACTCCTCAGTCCTATAGTACAGACCTTGCCACAGGGGGTGGTGTGTCACTGTGTGCATTTACAAACAGATAAAACACAAACACAGTGAAACACACACACTGACAAACATTCTTTCCATATCTCTGCAACACAAACACACACACACATTTCCCCTTTCCCTTGCCCTCCGTAACCCAACATACACAGTCGCAACTCCCACCTCTCTTGTCACCTCCCATCTCCCAGACCAAGGTCAGCTGTCCAGGCCTGCGGCTCTTGATGTAGAGGCTTTGACCCAACATGGCCACCTCTGTCTCTCCAGAGAGATTAACACAAGGCAGGGACAGAGAAACGGAGCTCTGCGTGGCTCCATGTTATCCCAGCCGCTCTCTCTGTCTCTACTCTCACTTCTCATTCTGTCTCAGATAACTCCTCACGTCTGCAGACTGGGGACCAGGAAGAGCTGCAAATTGAATATGTCTGGCAGGCAGATCTGTGAAGACTCATGGGGGATGTTAGCGAGAGAAAGCAGACTGTAAGTGTCCACGTTGTGTCACTCAGGCAACATGCATAAAGGAATGTGTAGAGGAAGATAAGAGGGGTTTATTATCCTGCTTGTGGCTTGTGTCACACTTTTTTTTTTTAAATTACAATTTTTTCATACATTTGTTGTAAGATAGCATAGCAGAGGAGCACTGACTCATCTGCCAACGAGCTGAAAACAACCTCCACTGACGTCACCGTGAAGGTGTTGGCTGGAGTGGTACTCTTGAGGAACCTAAACGCTTCCATGTTGTCTTTTGTTTTCCCAATTGTCCATCCCATTTCTTTGCTTGATTCTCCCCTCATTATTTTTTTTCTGTTGGACGGGGCTGAGGGGTGGCTGCCCCGGCAGTCGAAAAGGTTAAACAAAGTGCTGCGACTGTCAGGCTGAGTGAAACCAACTGGCGCTGGGCTATCAGAAGATAATCAAGGCTAATAGGTACATAATGGCTAACAGTGGGGCCGCACTCGCTGGCAGATGCATCATGGGGGACGGAACGCAGACAGCGCGACCTCGCATTCCCACCGCAGCTCTCACTGCCTCAGAGTCATCAGGCGGAAAGAGCCAGACACCAGGAATTTTACCCCTCCTTTGGCCTGGGATTACTCACAGTAGAGTCGCCTTGATTGTAATATGTTCGTAGTTTGCCATTTGTCTTTTTTCCCTTTTTTTCTGTTAATCTTAATTTAATGCTGATTTGAAGTTTTAACTTTAGAGTCCATCAATTAATGGACCATGAAGTGAACTGCCATTGGGAATGATGTCACCAGATTCGACTGAAACAGTGAAAGCATTATTCAGCATTAGTTTATTCATCAGGGATTTGTGTGGATCTCAGTGAGTTATAGTTCCTGTAGCATATGCTTTCACTTTTGTCTAAACCAACAAACAGAATGTTTGTGTAACTGATGGTCAAAGTGCCCAAGGTCCTGAAGGACACTTTGTTCTGAACATTGAAGATTTATGAGCCTGTGAAGCGCAGAGGATAAGAGCAACTTTGTGAGCCAGTATACTGTGGTAACGTCAATAGGAGAAAAACTATCCCCTGTCTTCAACTACAAATTAAAAACCACATCTGGGGACCGTATTTTGAATTCAGTTTAGATTTAGTAAATATAAATAACAATGTAGCCTTCCAAACCTCAACATGTTGACCGCTTGGATTCTCCATGAATATATTATATAAAAAAGACATTCACACAAGTGTGACACTTTGACCTACCCAGCAAATAGTTAACATGTTCTAAATTGATGCAATTGAGCAGAACGGGTCACAGGATCATGTGTTAACGAATGTACACATGCTTGGTTCTCAGCGCTCTGTGAAGCATCCAGCCAACACTTCCCCTCTGACAGCACTCGGTTGCCCTGGACTCCTCTCCAAAGGCTCTTTCTGTAAACAAAGCCTGCTTTTGTTGAGGCCCAGTGCGTCAGAACCATCATCTCCAGAGGGAAAGAGGGATATGGAGGAGAGATGTAGCGGTGGGTGGAGAGAGTTAGACAGAAAGAGAGCGAAGGAAAGCGTTTAGGTGGGGGTGAAGGGCAGGGGAACTGAGACAGAGGTCTGGGTAATTGCAGCACAATGGAGATTGTGTTTGATCTCTGAGGTGTCCAGGCCTATTTAGCGGGGAATGTGCCAGGCTGAGGAATGTTGTAGCTCTGAAAGGCTGAGTTTATCAGGAGTTCAGCAAGTGAGAACAAGAGGGGAGGAGGGGGGGGGAGTAGTTTGAGAGAGATAGAGACGAAAGAGAGAGAGGGGCCGAGAGTTTAGCCAGGCTGCCTTTTGTTATTGGCTAATTATGTCTTTAAAGCCTCTGAGAACTTCACTGTACACACTGTTCACACATGTTGTATGTGTTCCATCATGCATTTCTCTCTGTATTTGAGCTGAAGTGAGAAAGGCCAGTCTGGTCTGTGGTGCAGTGCAGCAGCAGCAGCAGCAGCAGCAGAAGCAGCCTCCTGATAGCAGGGCTAAACTGCTGGAGAGCAGAGAGTGCCCGCACAGAGCAGAAGGCTCTTTGAACTCTGTCTGTACTCTCTGCTGCAGAGCTTGAACTGGGTTAATCGCTATTAATATTTAACATGCTGCCAAAGTTCCAGCCCAGAAACTATATCAAAGCCAAGAGCTCCATCCAGCAGAGCCCTTTCAGTACTCTTCTGTAGCGAGCTGGCTGGCATAAACACACTGAAGCTGCCAACATGAGACTTGATAAAGTTATTTAATTCTTTCTAAATAAAGGGTGGGGGGATTCTTTGCAATGATAATCTGTTTTTCATTAAGCGTGATACTGTATTTTGTGAATTGTTAGCTTTCAATCTGCATGGAGCATCGAATCGAATACTTTCAGGGTTTTTTTCTCGCAAATTTTGAGTTGTTCATTTATGTGGCTTTAAAATGGTCAAGTAATTTTAGCCATTGGCATGTAACCATATGAAGAACAATTATGTTAATACATAAGACATGGTATCAGTGTGAGGGGTGAAAATTAAGCTTCTATGTGTGGGGAGGATGGTGTTGGTTATGAAACAACTCGAGGTCGCCAGGGGGCTGCTGTTCTGTTGCTGCTGCTCATCTCTCTGTCTGTCTGTCCTGTCAGCTCACAAACTGGATTATTTCATCAGAGTTCAAGCCTCTATTGCCTCTGCCACTGCAGTCTTTTCCACTCTCTGCCCTCCTCTTTACATCTATCTCTCTATCAATCTCTCGCTCTCTCCTCTTCTCTCTTTCTCTCTGCTCCCAGCGCCAGGACCTCAAACAGCATGGTTAAATACCCAGGCCAATGTGTCGCTCTTCAAAGAGACTCAGGTAGTAGATATGCTGGCAACAGGCCAGGATCAAAATGAAGAGTTATTGTAGAGCATTGTGGCTGCACTTCACGTGGACCTCAGTCGAACCATATTAAGGGGCCCCACCTGGGCCAAAACCTGCCCACAAGGCAGCTGAAATATGGGCCCTAAGTCCCACTACGCCTCCCCTGAAAAACCCACTAATACCACGCAGGGACCCATTTTTATTTCACTTCATAAATCAGGCCAGCAGGACGAGGAAGTTCATTTGGCGTAGAAGAGCTTATGTTAGCTTTAGCTCCTGTCGTAAAGTTTCTTCTCTCGGTACGTCAGCCTGCGCTGTTCACCTACAGCAAAAACAGCAGAAACCAGGAGCACATTTAAACGGTCAGAATTAACTTTGATTACATAAAATTTAGAAACAGAGTGGCTGTTTGTTGCCACAAGTCCGGACTGATAAAGCATTAAGCACAGCTGAAGAGGGAGCTTTGTAGAAAACAAAAGCTGGAAGCAATTTGTGTAGCTACCAAATTAAACTTATTCAGCACCAAGGGTAATTTAATTACCATTCTTTAAATGTTTGAATGACTTTGACCTTTGGGGTACTCAGAGGTCATGCAGGTGTATTTACTTAAGCTAATTCAGAATCAGTAACATGAAACAAGGTCCCAAATCAAACAGACCTCCCCCCTGGATATCTGGTTACCAAGTACGAGCTCTGTGTTTGGAAATTAAATTAATATCTATCCACTATGTCATTAGGCCTGTTTTCTCAAAATCTTGAAGTCTCTCTCAGGCCCTACTTATCCCCCAGAGCAAACATCTCAGTGATGAGCTTGACAAGAGAAAGACAAAGAAGAAGAAAATCTAAACAATGAAAAAGCAGTGAGAAAGACATAAACAATGGATGAAAAAAAGCTGACAGCGTTTCCCAGGATGCACCTCTCCGAGCATGGCTCATGAATGGAAACAGGTGTGTGTGATTGTGCGGTGGGTCTTGAAGATTCTGGCCTATGTGGCATGTCTACTGCCTAGGTGATTTGGGTCAATGGAGCACATCTGGTACTAGTCACAACAGAGTGCACACGTCCACGGCCCTCAGACACCCCACCAGGCGAGGAGGGAGACAGAGAGAGGCAAGGGCAAGGAAACATCTGGGTTCTCTCTCTCACACACACACGTACACTCATACATTTGGGATTCTGTGCTTTCTGGGGTTGCTTGGATTCCTCCAGGTGCATCTGGACTCGGATAGAGAAGAACTGGAGTGTGTGTGTGTGTGTGTGTGTGTGTGTGTGTGTGTGTGTGTGTGTGTGTGTGTGTGTGTGTTTGAGGAGGAGGGGGGCACATTTGATTGACAGCCTTGAACCAGAATGTTCCCTGTGCCGGGTGAGTAACTCTCCCATCATGCCCACTCGCTCCCTTTTCTCTTTTGTTTCTTTCAAGGGTTCTTCCCCCACTTTGTCTCTGCTCCATAATCTTCCCTTATTTGCTGATGTTCTGGTACAGACTCATTTCTGTATTGGGATAAAAATGAATGCATTTTTCTAAGCAAGGCAGGGCATTTTTTTTTTTTGTGTTCGCTATGCACGTAAATTGAAATAACAACCCACTACATTTATTGTGTCGAATTTTGGAACCTCATGAGTCACGCGGTAATGCTGAGCAGCAGATATGCCATCGGACGGAAAGGGACAGATGCGCCTACACACACACACACACACACACACACACACACACATGCACGAACAGCCAAACAGTCTATTTTATGGCATTACTCCAAAACTGAAGTAGACTTGATACACTGTGGTAATGATAGGGTAAAACAGTATATGAGACACTCTATCGAATTCTGATGCTGAGATTTTTCAGCGCTGACAGCTCTCTCAGTCTCTCTCCTGCTCCCTCTCTCTCACTAGCCCACTTACCTCACTTCACCCTCTACCTCACCACATGCCCAAGGCAACAACAATAAACATGATTGGCCCTCCACACAAAAGAAGGCGGGCCATCATCTGGACAGGCATGACAAGGGGCAAGTGAAATTGATTTCGAGTGTATCGTTCTGTGTGGGTATATATTTGTGTGCCTCGGAGTGTGCATATCTGTGTGTGTGCGTGTGTGTGTGTGTGTGTGTGTTAAAATAGTGTTCAGATTCTTTCACCAAGTTTGAGCAGTGTGACGAATATGGGAAGCGATGGCATGTAGAACAGAGCGTTTCCTTCCTTCACTTGTAACAGTGGCTAAGGAAA
>OMLP01016238.1:0-14204 GCA_900302685.1 Spondyliosoma cantharus
TGCCATCTGGACCGAGGCTCGGGCCCCAACGCCGCCTGGCTCTTTGTGGCTGTAGCTGTGGCTAATGCCATCCACCAACAACCCTGACTCAAAGACATCAAAACAGCACCCCAGCTCTTAGGAGATCTGTGGACTTAACAACCGCTAAAACAAAGGCGCAATAATTGGTTTTGGCGCAATCTGTCCTTCGTTTGCCACTCAAGGAGCTTTTGTGGTTAAGTGAGCCCGGAACAGAAGGCACATTGAAGGTTTTCTTCATTTAAGCGTGATGCACCTTCATTTGCATAACATAGATGTCCATGGCAAACATTGCGCGCATACATTTATACATAGCATAAGGCAATACATAGCTGTTCAGAAACAATACACATCTCTTAGGGGACTATGAAAAATAATAAGGGGCTGTTGGGATATTTTTTTCTTTGGCTTATTGGCTGAAGTCAGAGTTTTTTAGGGAGAGCAGACAAAGACCTTTTCGTTTATGTTTATAATGTTAATGTGTCTATTTCTTAAATATGTGTCTTTATGTATTGTTTTTGTTTCTCTAAAAGTTTATTTTGTGTTTTTTTTCTTTCCTCACCCTAGATTTATATTTTATATTGAATACATTGTTGGGGGTTATTGAACAGATTCTTTTCATATATGTGTGTATATCGCAATTGTCAGTTTCCCTGCTGCATTATAATGATAAGCAGAATTAGTACATTACATTTATTGAGGACATAATGTAAAACAGTGCATGGTGCATTTAAATGTTTCTTTAAATTAGCCTATAATATAATCCAAGTTCAGCATAACTGACAACTTGATTTATGAATGGATGAAGTTTTAAATGTTGATATGTGACAGTTCAAGTTTGGATTTTTAGTTTGGAACTTTGTTGATATGATAATTTAATTTGTGCATTTTCTTTGTAGGTTGCTGTCGAGGTAGCCAAACTTTTAACAGGACGAAAAAAACACATATTACCAGCACAACAGCCGCATTCTGTCCCACAAAAAGCAGTTGGCTTTAATCATTTTGTCCACTGGTAATTAACTGTTTTTTGTGTTTTGTCTATGTGCATGTTTTCTTCTTAGGGGCCAGGAG
This sequence comes from Spondyliosoma cantharus, assembly GCA_900302685.1. Taxonomy (NCBI): domain Eukaryota; kingdom Metazoa; phylum Chordata; class Actinopteri; order Spariformes; family Sparidae; genus Spondyliosoma; species Spondyliosoma cantharus. The sequence continues at coordinate 1,090 of OMLP01016238.1, forward strand.
GAAAAACTCCTACTCTCATGTTCTGCTCCAAAGCACATCCTGTGATGTGATGCTAAAGCCCCTCAGCACCTGTAAAAGGTGGGGGCCCAAGCCGCTACTGTAATAAACTTTCAAACAGCAGGGGGAAAAAAATGGGATAGACACAACAATATGTTTGCATTAAGTCGGGCATTTGGAAGGGAAAGTCTTGAACATCATTCAGTCAGTGCTGAGTTTAAAAGAGAGACTTAAGTAAAAAAGTGGAAATGCCTGAGCCTTGCCAGTTGCCTGATCCCTACTGGGCATGTGCAACTCTCAACAGAGATTAGAAAGAAGCGAGATGTCTCACTCCTTAGCAGCTTCCATCATCCATGTTGCATTCTCAAGTTACTAGTTATTTTTTCAATGGGAAAGGAGCCAGTCGCTATTTTTAGCAGGTTTACCCACATTTAAAAAACCTTCATATATAGGCTAATTTTGGTGTAGAAATGGTGATAAATTATATTGAAATAACGCCTAATCAAAAAGCAAGCACCCCTTTCCAGATGGTATTGATCAATGCATTTTTAGTCTCTGTGAAACATCTTGTCCACAGATGCCAGCAACATTATAGCCACATTGTCATGTCATGACATACATATTACTGAGCCGAGTAAATCAAGCTCAACACTCATCTATGAACCACAACACTTTTTTTTTTGTTTCCTGTCATATTCATCTGGAGGAAACCAGGTTGTAAATGTCATGGAACGCCACACAGGATTGTCTAAACTCCGACCACAGGCGCTAATCACAAATTACCAAACCCTGCTATTGGATGTCATTCAAAAACCTCTCCTAAAATTAAGTGAATGTCAGAGAGCAAATGTTTACCGCAGCGGGTATAAAGAGCTTGCAATTGCGTCCTTTGCTTTAACCTGCTGTACAATTTGTCATGAGAATGTTGGTCGGGGTGGTTTAGATATACGGAGGAGGATCCCGGTTTCCTCCCTGACACCGGTGCGGTATCACCTCCCTTCCACTCCGAGCTGCAGATTGTCACACGGTTCTCAGGCTCTGACTTATGAAGCTGCTTGTTTCACTCTATTTGAGGCGACCATTCCACTCTGAGGCTCGCTGATCACAAGGCCTGCACACACATAAAGACATGTATAACCCAGAAGGAAACCCATACTTAAGCACTGGTCATTCCCCACTCCATCCTTCCCCACATTATTTTACAACCTCTGTGGCCTCTTTGCCAGAGGCCTTGGCTGTCATTATGCGGTCCAGTGTTTGGGTTTGCAAGCGCTCACCCTCTGATTTGGCGGACGGATGCTTTCTTTAAAAAACGAAAGGTATAAAACATGGCTTAATCCTCTTCACTTAAATATAAGATGTCAGGATCATTAAGGGTCCCGGGTCCCTCAGTAAAACACGGGGCCGAGCGCCACATATGGACGCCGAGCTGTGCTCAAAGAGAGCGCAGATGTTTATTTTAGAGATTTCTTGGAGGCTGGTTTGTGGTCAGCCATGTGGTGCAAGGCCTCACATGAAAGGAAACGTTGGATTTGAATGCAGGAGTACTAACAGGCCTGTCGCACACAAGCTCTCCGGAAAAAATGCACGCACGCTGTGAAAAGGCTGAAACATGCAGGGGGTGAAGTGTAAATATGATGTGAATCATGGTGTTGTAATTTTGTGATCGTTGCCCAGGGAACAATTGAATTTTTCTTCTTTTTGATGCATTTTCTTTATTCTAATGTGAACGTTACAAACTAACTGACTGCACTAGGAGAGTATTTGCATCTCCTGGAACCTTCTAAATTTCCACTAGACTTGTGCATGCTAGTTTAAGACAAAATAAATCAATAATCCTCCATGAATTCATTAATTTTCTGACAGTCTGCCAACTTGAGCAAGTTAGAAGGATGAATACACTATAACCAGAGCCCAGAGAGAATGCAATATTCACTATTTTTGCAATACTGTTGAAAAAGAAGAGTATGCCAGTGGTCCAGGAATCAAGAAAAGAGCATTTTCTCTTTCTCTCTTCTCTGTTTGCAACATCGTTTGATCAAAATATCCTTTTTCCAGTAATTAAATGCGCTTAAGTACTTAATGTACTTTGGCCAGTGATACACACGACAGTATTTATGGCGAAGTTAAACTGGTGTTTGCCTACACAGGGATAAACAGAGCACAGTCCGAGGGATTTTCTTGAAGTCTCCTAATTTAATCCTCCAGTCCCTAATCTGGTGTGAACCCCTAAACCCTTCCGCACACAAAAGCTGACCGACATAATCCTCGGCGTAGAGAGATGGCCACTCATTCCCTCGCTCTTAGGACCGAAAGCGGAGAAAATAACCCAAGCGTTCCTTTAGTGCGCGCATTTTTACAGATTTATCATCAATGTCTCTTTTTACATTTTGTTGTCAGTCAGCCTCTCCGAATGCTGTCCATGTTCCCTTTGCTACAAATGTCTCCATTTGCGAGCATCAGGAATAAAGGACTACAAGACTTGACTTACAGGCCAGATGTACAAAAACCAAACAAGTCTTGTGCAAAGGGGCAGAATGTGAGGAGAGACACTTGACCACAAATTATTGGCATTTCCTCTGCCTTGCTGCAGTCCCATTGAGACCCGTATTTTCCTGTCACATCACTTCTCTGCAGCGCATACAGTAAGAATTAAAATGGCAGAAATGGACAGCCTTTGACGAGCTTGACTCCTACCGCCCTGTTACTAAAATAAACCATATTATTTGGAGAATTCCATGATTAGGGCCAAAGGAAAAAGAAGGCCCCTCAGTTAGGGGGCGAATGGGTGGAAGAATGAGCGGTGAGGGGAGGGAATGCTGATGGGTGGAGATGGACGGGCGGGGTGTGGGGGGCACAGTAGGGGGCTAATTCTCCCCATGCCCTGCTGCAGCTGTGCCCCTGAAACTGACTGACAGATCTCTGTGCGTAGGGGGTTTCTGCATATGTCAGAACAGTGAGGGGCCTGCCAACTTCCTGTTGCAGTTTTCACACTTTATATAGCAGTCCATCTTAAACTTTCTCTCTGGGGAGCGGCAGCATTGTCCCAAATATTTGTTCCGCAGGCCGACAGGTCATTTTTGATGGAGGCTTTTTGTGAGCTGTTTATTAAGATTGTCTGAGGGGTGTACAGTTATGTATTCAATGTTAAATGAACAATGTCAAAGTCCCAATGCATTCTGTGTCGGGAATATGTGAACAACAGCATCTCACACTCAAGAACCTGAGTGGGTGTTTCCCAAGGTATTGGTTGAATTGCAACCGGGAGCACTGTTCACTTCCTCGGAGACTACAGATAGAAACCCGATTAGACCGTATAAGCTATGAACGTGTCTGCAAGCCGTTTTTGAGGCTGAACACAACATTGCAATCAGTTGGATCTCTTGGTGGCTTTGGGGGTAAGATGCTGATCACGGACTGCAACTTCTTGGTTGAATCCATCGTGGAGCTTTGTTGCATCTTTCTGTCTCTTTCTCTCAGTCATTGTCTGTTATCTCTGTACAATCAGAGAAAAGGCATAACATATGCATCAAGACAAAAAAAGCATCACCAATTAAGAAAGCTAAGCTAAGCTACCTGTCCTTGAACAAGATTTGGGAGGGTCAATCAACCTGGTAAGCGTCTATGCCATTTGGATAATGAAGCTACTTAGCCTAGCTTGCTAACCGTAACCCTGATTCCCACAAGCTTATATGTTACTTGTTTCTTATGCTTCTTCATGTCACTTCGACAACTGCTACCCAGTGGTTTGAACAAATCACAGTCAAGTGTGCCCTGCCCAGTGTTTCAGGTGGTATAAAAACATACTTTTTGCCAGGTTTCCTTGGCACACCCGTGGCACACTTGGGTGCAGGGTGGGATTAGAAAGCATACATTATCATACCTTACACATGTGTGTTAGAGGCTGTGACACAGAGTAGATGCCCAGAGTAGATGATGATTCTTCAGCCAAATTCACTTTGCTGGACATTGTACCATCACAGTGATTTGGAAACTGTCATTTTCAAGTAAAAAAGTTACATAATGTTGCTTCAAGTGCACAAATATGTCATTTTATGTTGTTTTCTTAACCATTATGTTACTCCAAACTTTAAGCTGAGGTTAAGGTAGACAGTCATGTCAGGATATCAAAGTAGAAAACCATTTCAGTCCTTCAAATTTACCATATTAGATATCTATGCACAAATGGTGCTTCTTCATAAAACATCACTCAGGCCTCTGTTGTTCTGAGCTGACATATTGGCCGAGGTAATCTATCTATCCCTATAATAATGTAACAATGTCATTCATTCATAATAGTTGAGTTACAGAAACACAACTTAAATAAATGTTGCTATTTTTTAATTCTACCCTCTAACGTTTATTTGTCTGTGACTCACCTCACACCTTTGTTGTCGACTTTCTGAAACTGTAAGAAGTAACAGTTTTGCATTAACTGTTTTCATGGCTGCAACCTGCTAACGATTTCATTACTAATGATGTGCTTAGTTTTTTCTTTTTTCTTCTTCTTCTTTCGTCTCTGACCTCCTCCTACAGTTTACAAACTCAGAAGAAATCTGCCAAAACTGCACACCATTAGCAGCAAGTCTCGGTGAAAATGACAAAAAAGCTTCCAATTATATCTAACATTAAGTAAAGGAAATGCTGACTCCAACTAAGAAAAAGATTACTCCTGCGACCTTGAATGGGACCTGCACATATGAGGACACCAAGGGGCCAAACTGGAGAGGGAGCCTTTATGGGCATTTTAAAATAGGAAGACATGAAACGCTGAGCCGTGAGAGCAGCCGACCCTCCTGTGGCGGGACTCTAAGCGCAGTAACCTTATATCAAAGCTTGGCATGTAGCAGAACAACCAGGGAGGAGCACATTAATTATTGAGGAGCATACGGTAACAAGCTGTGAGAGCCAGCAATGGCCTATTGTAAGGAAGACTAGCACCCCATGTCCGATTATCTGTTGTTAACTTCATTTTTCCCTGTCTCAGTGAGCACGCCGGCTATGAGAGGGAGAGGGAGAGACCCACCGCCATTCTCTTCCTCTTTTACACTCATGCAAACACATGTTAGGGGGGTTAAATCAGGAGGGAGGGGGGTGTTTTTCTTTGGCTTTCTATTATGCTCACACAAACACAATACACACAACACGCTCTCTATTGCAAACACATGGCTCAAAGGGTGAGTTATTGTCTGAAAACGGGAATAAGGTGTCAGCCTTGGGGGATTTTGACGGAGATACCTGCCCGTGCAAAAGAGGCTGTTCGCAACCTTCGTTCCTGGTCTGTTCACTACATTTACTGAGACTCTGAAGGAGGGAAAAAGGCTGAGGGTTTGGTCTGACACCCAGGCCATAGATGGATAATATATGACTAACAAAAACATGTCAATCGTCAGTAAATACTTGGAAAAGAGTTACTTCATTGACAAAAAACTGAAAAATATTTTCTTAAAGGGCAACTCCACCAATGTTACACATAAAAGTGTGTTGGGGAGTACTCCTGCATACTGTAGTATACTGAAGCATTTTGTGGCTTTCAGAGGAAGCTGCATGTAACCGGATAAAACACCTCCAGCGATGTCCCTCAGTTGCATTGTGGGTAATGTAGGTGCCAGGTTTTGGAATAAAAAAAGGTCATATCTCTGGTTCTGCTGTATCGATGTTGATCAGTTGTTTTCAGACTGTCCATAAAGAGTCCAACAGTGTTATAGGAGTGCAGTGCCAGAACAAAAAAAAAACCTTTTGCCTAGATTACCCATAATGCAACCTTGTTACGTCACTGGATCGAAAGGAAGACAACACAAAAAAGGAAGAAATAGAAAGGATACGTGTGAGAGGATGGGTTGGGATGTGCAGGCAGCGACGAAACATGCATCTGTAAATTGTGTATGTAAAGTCACTTCAGTGTGTCAGTAATTTCCCTGTTGACTTCTGGTTTTACACTGAAAGTGAACAGAAGTCTCCTGAATGAAAGTCCTGATTGTCAAACCTGTGTACAAACTTTATTTATCTTATTTCTCTTCACTTCCTCCTTTGTGGCTGTAACAATAACTACAGCCGCTAAAGGTGACCACCTGACAACAAGTGTTTATATGGGTCGTGATAAGCTGCCTTCATCTCGACCTATTTGGTCATTTTTTCTAATGGGGACAGGATCTACTGATGACAGTAGAGGAGAGGAAGAGGGAGAGGACCGTCTGCTCTAATTGGCTGTAGCTCGTTTCTGGCTCGCCGAACCGTCTGCGTCTCAGATAGATATTTAGCCTGCTAGATATCCAGATATACACGCGGCCATCGGGGAGCTGTCTGCAAGCTCTCGGATCACGTCTTCGAACAGTTCACACGCGGCGATCATGTCATGCGGGAGCGAGCGCCGACTTGCCTCTGATCGGAGGTTTTTTTTTTTCCTGAGGTCAACATGTCGGCAACTTGAAAATCAGAGCTCGAATCCTGTAGCGTGAACTTAGCTTAAGGAGTCAAAATGTGTCTTTGTAAATGCACACAATGCTAATCTCTGTCAGAATTGTGTCCAATGAGCTCATCCTGTATATATATATACATATCAATGCCATTGTGGTCCACCCAAGGTTCCGAGGCAAGAACGCCCAGGAGAGATGTGTAAAAGTGAAGAGAATGGCTCGAGTCACATAACTAAGTACAATAACAATGTGATTTCTGATAGTTGTGTCAAGGCTGAGATGCGAGTCATTTGTTGAATTTGCTGCTTTGCTGGTCTCATTGAGAATTTGAAGCATTCGCCCTCACCGCTCAGTGTTCACGGTCAAACAGAATGAGGCCTTTGAATTGTGTCTTGGAGGCTCGGCAGCCACATCATCGAGATACAGTGAGAACAACAATGTGTGGGTCAAACAGAGAGACAGAAAGATAAAACTTCAGTGGATGATATTATTCTCTTGTATTAATATTTAACCGCGATTCATTATTGTTTTTTTATTTTTTTTTTCTAGCCATAATTAACAACGATAAGTTATTGCCAGGAAGAGTTTGAACAGAGAGAGAAAGTTTAAATGAGTCAGAAAACTATCAACTAAAGGGTTTGATTGCCAAGTTAAAGATTGGCTGGCTTAAAAATCAATTTTTAAAAATGTGTTCTCTGAGCACACACACACACACACACACACACACACACACAGTTGTATGTGTAAAGTGAATGAACTCAGCGGGGCTGACCAGTGTTGACCGCCCTTTGATCACAGAGTGGTTTGTTTCCTCAGGCCCATGACCTCTGACTCCTGCTGAAGAAAGGTCGAGTGCCTCTTCAGCTGAGTGCTAATGATCCATTTAACACCCTTCAGCTGTGTTAGTGTGTGGCATGCCCTCTGTGTGTGTGTGTGTGTGTGTGTGTGTGTGTGTGTGTGTGTGTGGGAGAGAGAGAGAGAGAGAGAGAGAGACAGACAGACAGACAGACAGAGTGCGCTGCCGTTAAGTACTTCAACCAACACTTTAACAACATGTAACCTTAGTCTTAGTGGCACAAAAATGACAGCTGACACGGGTCCCCGCTCTCGCTTTTATGAATTTTTCAGAGTCAAATTTGACAGCCGCTGAACGCGAAACATGACGACAAGTATCGAGGGGAGTCACACGCGTCTGATAATGTCATTTCGTACGGCAGCCGCCAATGTCTCGTACGTGGGACAAGGAAAAGAAAAATAAAAAAAGTCAGACAAACCACAACTTTTTCCAAGGCTTCCAACTTTTGCACGAAACCAATTTATATACCCTCCGCCACGCCGCTTCCTTTTTTTATTTTTAATGCCACATTAAAGGGGGATTTTATTAATTAGATCGAGGAAGCCAGAGTGCCACACATTCAGCCCCGCGCTCGCATTTGATGTGAATTCTGCTTAAAAAGGAGCATTCCCACATGTCGCAAATCCCCGCTGCCGCTGCGCCAAAAAAACAACGGCGGAACAACAAAACAACAAAAACAGCGACTGAGTCTCAGTAGGGGCCGGGGCCAGAGTCCCCTTTCAAGTACAGTTGCAACAATTATCTTCAAAGCCAAGTGAGCGGGAACCTTTGTTTTCCTCCCAATCCGCATGGCTTGAACCTGACCCTGTTTCTTCAAGCCTGGTGGAGGATAACATGTTCCTACAGTTTGATAGCAAGAGTACATTTTTCTTATAACTTATTCATCTTTCTTTTTTTTTTTCCCTCTCCCCTCTCCTTAATTTATAATTCATTTGATCTAAAATTTCATTAATTTTCTAAAATGTTCCAATTGGGGCCTTGCTGGGCCCGGGCGAAGGGGGTTTTTTTCTTTGTCCAACCCTCTTTTGTAGTCGGCTATTATTCTTTTATGTAGCAGCCTTGTAGAGGTTATCGTCTTCTGAGGGCAAACAGCGCTCTCTGGAAAAGTTTTAATCAGCTTTAATGAGTGGGGTCAGTGGTGGAAGCAGAGAGGGAGAGAGACACAGACAAGAAGCCGGGAGAGAAAGCAAGAGGGAAAGATAGCCGTCCTCGGAAACATATGGGCATTTTTATCTTTTTCACATTTTATATTTCTCTCGCTTTTTTTTTTTTGCCTGTCCTTCTTCTGATAGCCAGATTTAGCTCAAATTGCACTGGCATCTTATGCATGGGAACAGATTATAGATAATGAAGGGAGAAAATCATTTTTTGGGGCCCTTTATCTTCAAAGTATCATCCCAATCGGACAGTAAAAGACTGCAATTACAAGGTGAAAGCACATTTTTTATATGTTTTTTAAAGTCGTCCGTCAAGCCGTCAAAATGTATCCAACGCCGTCCGTGACCAGGGACAATCGCGTGAGAGATTCCTCAACCTCATCAGCTTTAAAAATTCCTCCACAATGATAAAGCTAGGTTAGTCTTTCTACCTCTACAGTCCCCAGCTTTTTATCGTTCCCTGAAATCCTCTGATATCCCTCTCTTACCCTCTCCTCTAAAGTTACCTTGCCTTTCTCCACTCTGTCTTTATCAAATGTTAGCGGCCTTTCTCCAGGCTTTAGCCTTGGGCTCTAATCTTCTTCCAGATGATAGTCTAAGCTATTCCATTATTAGCATTTTTACAACCAAGGCCGACTTGCTCATCATGACACGGTCCGTGTCTTCTTTTAGGCGGCATGAAAGATATGTCAAACCTTATTTGCAGACAAGACATGACCTCCGAAAGGTTGGATTCTCATGGCAGTTCATCCGTCCTTAAAAAAAAAAAAAAAACTGCACTCCATAGGTTTCTTTAACAAATAGTGTTTTACATCATTCTGCAGTCTGAAGAAAAGACAAACTGAGGAGTTGTCATACAGAGATGTTTCTATACTAGTGCTTGCAAGGTTGCTTATATCTACATGGATTTGTGTTATGTGCTTTTTCTTTCTGCAGTCCACACACAGATATGTGACAAATAAAAGAAAAAAAACCTGCATAGAGTCTTTATCAGGCATTGTTCAACCACAAGGCTCCAAACCATTGACTGTACAGTAGACAAAGCCACCATAATTTCACTCACAGGCAGTTTGAAGCTGAAATTAGATGTCTTCCAGCCGTCATCTTGGCAGTGCCTGACTCTACCTAGCTCTGTGTGTTTTTGTTCGGTTTAGCCGCTGATTAAAGTCAGCACTCACTAGAGACTCCAGTTCTTTCTGTTGACCTCCAGTATCTTTTCTCTTTTTCCATCTACTCGCTGTATGTTCATGAAGGAAAGTAAATTCAGAAGTCCAATAAGAACGAATTACAGTCCATTTCAGAGGCAGAGGTTAAGAAGCCAGAGTCAAGATAAATCTAATTTTTGATCCCAAAAGTTAAAAAGAACAAACTCCTCAACTCTGGTGCGTTTACTCCCCCAGAGGCATCCGTGCTCTGCCTACAACTGTCTGTCAGTTAGTGCTAACAGAGACACTCTTTAATCTTAAACGGAGATCCGCTCTGGTCATGTTATTTGTTCAATATCTGCATGAAATTCTCACCAAAATGCAACAAACACCATCGAGAGGTAAACTGGTAAACATGTTCACCAGCCGTGAAAGGCCGGGTAGTGTTTTTACATTGCGAGTCTGTGTGTACGAGTGTGTGACCATATATAATAATGTGGTCCTGGAGAGCTAACACAGAAGAAATTTGTCAGGTGTTTGTCTGTCTGTCTGTGGATAGATTTTTGTCATTTATAAAAAAAGGTTTGCTGATGTGTTTGAGGGTTCTAGGTGCTGCACTTAATGATGGACTGTCTGTGCATCATTTCTTTTACTTAAGTTACCTCTGATATGTACTGCCATTATTACGATGTCCTTATTCCTTTCTTTTTTTGTTCCGTCCTTACACTATATATATTCTCTGTGGAGCTATGTATGAGGACCTTGGGAACTACAATTCTAAATTGTATTTTGTATCCGTACTTCCTTAAAAAAAGCACAAGTGGGCACTACTTGTCATTCAGAGGTTCAGTTAGCCTTGTGCGCCTGACACAATGATTTTTTTTTTTTATCTTTTCAAAAATAGTCAGAGCTGGGATCTTGACCATGGTTGTATTGTAATGCAACTATAAACTGATAAAAGAGCCAAGTGAACTAAAACTTTTCTTTGGTTGAACGAGGATACAGCAGGTTGAGGTTCACGGCCACAACAGGGAAATGTTTCTCTGTCTGTTGAATCCGAGGTGCACAGTGAAGCAGTGGTCTATTCTTCACAATAGACGTTAGATCCCAATATGAAATTCCACCTTCCTCAGCTCACCTCTTTCACACCATGAGGCCACAAAGCCTCATTGATCTTCCTCTTGCAAGCATTTCTATGTTTTCCTCCCTTGTATGCCAAGGGAAAAGGTTAGAGTGTGTGTGTGCGTGTATGTGTGTGTGTGTGTGTGTGTGTGTGTGTGTGTGTGTGTGTGTGTGTGTGTGTGCATATGATTGTGTCCATATCTCCATCATCCCTATTATCTCTTTCCCCACACATCCAAATGTCACTACATCTTTCTTGCAAATGTCTTCCTGTGTGCGTGATTTGCGAACGCATGTGTGTCTTCTTTACATGCATATGTCTGCTCGCACGCCTGCTTTTCATTATTTGGTTACACATGTATGTACTGAATTTATTACAGGTTTGGCGTGTGGGAATCGGACAATGAATCTGCGTGTGTGTGTGTGTGTGTGTGTGTGTGTGTTTTTGTGTGACCAGATCGGGATGCAGGCCGGCCTCGCCGCGTTCCCAGCGGTGCCGGAACTGGAGCTCAGAGGGCCGGCGCTTAGCCCTGGTGTCGATAAGCGGCCGGTCTTCAAAGAGCACTGAGGAAAAACGACTCGGCCCTGTCAAAGCCGGACAAATTCCCTGCTAACACCCTGAGCCTCGCTGCTCGAACAGTTCAAAGAGTGAGAGGGAGAAAAAGCCAGGAATTGAAGGGAGGGTTTTCCGACGAGCATCTGAGATGCCAGTGTCAAATATATATGAAGTAGATATGCTGTATATGTATATTAAACATAAGTCGGCGTATCTGAGCGGACATGATTCACTGAGGCCGAGAAGAATAGTAGTTGTCGGGTCATTCTTAATAAGTAGTTTTCATGACTTCAAAAACTTCCTTTTTTTAGTTTCACATTCCAGAAACCAAAGTTTTACCAAAGGATATGATGTAGAGTAAAACCTACATCAGCAAATAGAATACATGGCATATAGCGGTAAACAAAGTCTGACAGATTTGCAGGAGTTAAAGCCCGACCCCAGCTACACCCACCGTCACCTGTGACTACGACCAATCTGTATCAATTGTCAGACGGTGACTGAGTGCTGAGCATGTGGTCAGGTTGTACAGAAGAGACGGGCTCTGACTGGGTACTGTGTTGGGCAAAGTGGATATTTTGGAATTTTCTACAGTGAGGATTTATTCTATTCATTAGCTTCTTTTTCAGTGCTGTTGTAATGCTGTTCTGGATCCATTTACTAGTCATTTGGAGTACTACTCAGCCAGTAAAAAAAAACAGTTGAAAAGAAGATGCGGGCTCCTACCAGGCAGGGAGAGTCTAATCAAAGAGTCTATCAAGTGGGATTGTGGGAAGTGTATCAAGTGTTTTTTTTTTTTTTGGAGCTTGACTCCATATATATCAGATTATGCTTTTTTTAATTTTGTACTTTTTTTCAAAATCTGTCTCTGCAAGTCCTGTAATACCACGTTTACACTGAACAGCCAAAAACCCACTATTTCTATTCAATGATGCTCTCTGCCTGTATAATACACACTGAATTTAATGCTGACATCAATTGAAGAAGTGGCAGAGATGGAAGAGAGCAGGTTTGAATGGAGCCTCCAATCCAGAGGCAGCAAATGCTGTCAAACAGACCAATCGTGAGACACCGCTTGTTGCTCATCACTTTTGCATTCAATTTAAGTAAACAGGGAGGAGTGGGCTCTGTCATGCATAAAAAACATAAAAACAAACATGACCCAGGATCATAACGGGTACAGTAATGAAACATTGATATTATGTCTATCTAATTATCTAATTACATTAGATCGCCTCTGGTTGGCATCCACCACGTCACCAGTAGCGGCACTATCCCAGCAACTCCAGCCTCGGCTCACTTCTCCGGCGCTCGTCTCTGTCCTCCCAGTGGTGTCTAGTACAGTAGCTGCCAGTCTGCAGCCGCCCGCCTGCCTCCGGGAGACCATTTGTTCCAAAAATGCACCAAAATGACCAGCAAAGCTTCGCCCATGGAACAAAGGAACATGTGATGTGTTAAAGTCGTACAGATAGAAGAGGTGGGGTGGGGTGGGAGGCGTATGGGTGGGTAAAAAAAAAAAGTGTGGCCTCAGCAACTCCACTTTTTTTTTTTATCGTTGGCATTAATTTGTTCTCGAGAACAACAAATGATTCCCAGCCGCTCTTGTGAGGATTGTATTTTTTTTTCTTTTATCTGCCTCTCAGACATTAATTATATATTTATATATAGAATATGCAAAAAAGAGCTGAGGAATGTTGGGGAAGGCAAAGTGATTAAAAATTAAACAATGCAGAAAATCACTCTGTTACCTAAAGGGATGCTACAGTACATCTCTCTAGTTCTTTTTTATTTTTTTATCTTTATTTTTACTCCCTCTCTCCCTGGCCGCTTTCATTTGTTTTTTTTTTCTCTCCTCTTTTTGGTTGG
>OMLP01016238.1:14284-31227 GCA_900302685.1 Spondyliosoma cantharus
GTGTGTGTGTTTTTTCTGTGTGTGTGTGTGTGTGTGTGTGTGTGTGTGTGTGTGTGTGTGCGTGTGTGTGTGTGTGTGTGCGTGTGTGTGTTGCGCGCGGCAGAAGCAGCATCCAGGCTATTTGTCATGGCGTAGGCTGTTTGCTGGGTCAGTCCAGATAAACTAATGTGTCAGTGCAACGGGGCTCCGCCACTGACCAGAGCGCCTGCAATATGCAAAGACTTTGAATTATTTCTCTGCCTCGTGGCTCCCCCGCTGAACACCATGCAAAAAGTGGAGAGAGGGAGACGAAGAAGGAGGGGGGTGGGGGTGCGACTGGGAATAAGGAGGGACAGAAAGAAAAAAGAGTGAGATATTGGAGGGCAGTAGAAAAAAAAAAGGAAAAAGGATTTAGGAGTGGAAGAGAAGAGAAGGAGGGAGCAGCAAAGCAGAGGAGGAGAGACATAAACATGGAGAAAGGGATAGAGTGAGGGAGAAGCAGACAAGAAAAATGGAGGTGGGGGCCAGTTTGTGCCAGCGTTTGCCCTCAGGGAAAGCATTAGCTAGCCTTTGAAGAAAGACACAGAGGCTTAAGTGGCAGAATCGAGACTAACACTCACAAGGTCACAGGGCCGCTGGTCACACTGATGGCTTTGAACATGTGTGTGTGTGTTTGTGCGTGCGTGTGTGTGATCATTGTTAATGTGTCTACCTGTTGAGGATCTAACAAACTTCCTGTAAATTGTAATTCAAAGTCCAGACGCAAAAAGTGCAGCATCGCGATGCATTTAAGTTATTTTGATCAGAAATGAGAACTAGTACATTTTAAATAGCAGAACGGTGATGAACACACTTTAATTAAAATGTTCAAGTGAAAGCACACATCATGATATATCATGTGCATTTAGAATATATCCTAAATATATCACTTACCAACTTTCCCAGTGTTGTTTACCACTTCACTGTTCAGTTATTCATGTGCACTCAACTCATAATTACGTTTCCAACCGCACTTGAAGGCAGCGTCTGTTTTGCCTAATGGGGTGTGGCTGTGAGCGCTGGGTGCATGTGTTGATGCATACTGTAACACATAGTGTACTCGTGTTTACAGTGCCTCACATTAAAGCATATTGTTTTCAACTCACGCAACACAGTAAAATAGGTTTCGTGACAAATCCAGCCAGTGACACGGGCCGTGATCTTTCCGAACACCAAAAATCAGAAAAAAGACAAAACAAAACCAGGAAGAAAAAACGTTGCTATTCTTAGACTCCTCCTACCCCTCTGCTCTACAGTCTGATAAAACCTCACGCTGCTCAACACGACTTTGGAACAAAGATCCGACTGTTGCCGTGCAGTTCATTTTCCCACATTACATTCACACGCCCCTACTGTACATCACAGCACCTTCTCCGTTTGCGTTTGCATCCATACCTTTTGGCAATCACCAGGTAGAAAACACGCACAGTCTCTCTACACGAGACTTCAAACTTATTATAGAGTGAAAAGTTTTGCATACATTTGCACGCCGAATGTGACTGCACAACAGAAACAGATCTCTCTTCACTAGATTGAAAATATTATGAGCAGAAGACTGATAACGACACAGACAATATCCATAACAACCACAAACTATATATTAAAAGGTGAGAGCTTAAGAATTGTACAAATCGGTGAAACCTCTGATTGTGTTCAATATTTTTGAATATCCACTCATTGCTCAACTGCAGTATGGGAAAAGGGTAGCATGAGATAGTGGTCATGACAAAATAAACAGATTCATGATGAACAGTCAGGATGTGATAGCACTTAACTGCTTCAGGGTTGCCCTGAATGAAACCTGCCTGCATTCTGACATATAGAACTGTGAATGCATTTAAAATGAGGTATGGCGACATGGGCACAGAAATGTTACTTGATCATCACCTAAAAGGGGCATCTAACAAGGTTGATGATTATTAAAAAACATCAATAATTTAAATTTTATACCCCAGGTGACTCCATGCTTTGATCGGTTGCTCATAGCTTATCAGAGAAAGAAAGCCTGTATTGTTGTATCAGATTTGGAAGCTTGGGAGTCCAAAGGCTAAATGCTAAAGAGCTAAAGGGCTCTATTAAGGACTCTTGCCCTATTTAGGGCTCTTGGACGTAGTGATTGACTGCTTATACAGTTAATAACAAAACCAGGTGGATTGTTCTGTCCATAATCGTCTTCATTGAGCCTATTTATAAAATCAAGTCTTTGTTAGTCTGGCTAATCTAAAGAGCCCATTTTCAACAGTTTTATGTTTTCCCCGAAAGAAAGTGATTCCAATGCATTCCACTGTTTTGGGGTGAAGTCAGATAAAAGCTGAAACCCTTTGCATGGCTGGATGCCACCAGAGATAACTGAGAAGGCATATTGTTTTGTAATTTGGATAAAGTGACCCTTTAAAAGGTTTCAAGCATCGGTCTACATGCTGTTATTGAAGGCTTTTCCATGCTGAGGATAACAAACACAGGAAGATACTGATTACTTGGATTTTGTTTGCATGAAAATGCCTAAAGAGAGGGAACATACTGTAGCAGACCCAAATATCAGCTGCAGCCCCAAAATGCTGGTGCTGGCCTTCAAAAACCCACATTAGTCAAAGAGAACTGGTAATTTTACCCCAAAGTTACTGTAGCTTTGTAATCAAAATGACCTTGAAGGCACATATTTGTGTGTACACGCATTCACCCCCACCCCTCCATCAAAACACACACACACTAATGCATAGCCGTACACATGCTAGCGATCATTATGGTCTTCTGTTTCGTCAAACCTCAGATTCGGCCTTTTTGCCTCTAGCTGACAACTGTGTGAAGGGAGATATTTTTTGCTTCATTTTTGGCAAAGGATCAGACAACCTGCACAGTGGTGTATTAAAATGTCAGCTTAAAATGAAAATAAACAACTTAGGGGTGGAAAAAGGCGATACGGCTAATATCAACCCCACCCCCGGACAGACTTGGTTTGGCCCTGGGGCAGAATGGAGATTGACAGGTGGGGAGGCTGGATCTCACAGCCGCAGGGGGTTCCCTGTTTGAACGGCAGGAGCTTTAGGTCTTAGTTTGTGAATCAAAGAATAAACAACATTAAGACTCAAACTTCATTCTGCTGCACACATACATATATATCTATATTCAAAAATATAAACTATGTGTCATGGCACAAATGCAAACATGCTACAACAGCAGGGTATCACTGTATGGAAAAACACACGTGTCCTCTCAAAGAGTAGAAACGAAAAGGGTTCAAATGATAGATCTAACACATTATGTGCGCTTTACTCTGTAATGTGTTGTTTGCTTCAGAGAAAGTGCTGTCATTGGACATCCTCCTCCAGTCACACCTTTTGATAACAGAACTGGGGAGGGGGAGTTTGGCCTTTTTTACAAAAGGTTTAGACGTTTCTATGTATCTATGTGCTCACTCCCAACGTATCAAATATAGCAGCCTGGTCAGTGGCCCTACTCTTCTAAGTTTGATTCTGTAGTTACCTCTCTAGTGTTCAAGCCAGGGGGTGGTCGGGGGGACTCCTTCATGGGACCTTTCCCCCAGAGACCATGGTTTGTGACCAAGAGTCACACTTTCCTTAGAATTTATGCAACACAAGTAAGTTAGAGTACAAAATTGACATAACTTTACGTGGCGTGAGTTATGTCGCTCACGTAACTTCTGCTTACAAGACTGAACGTAGTTGTTTTAACCCAAAGTATTTTTCCCTAAACCTAACCAAGTATTTTCTTGTCCCTTAACCTAACCAAACCACAACAGTTGTACAACGTTAATAACATCCTAACAGTTGTTATGTGTCGTACTGTTTGAACTTCCTGTCAGCAAGCCTTGTTCTGAATGCCTGACTGGACATTGTACAGCGTTATTGCAAACTTAAATCTGAAACTTAAATGCACAACTAGTGTGGTAGGCAGAGCATCATAAGGGAACTGACCGAGCTGCTGTATTTGACGAGATGGGTGTGAGAATGTGTTGGTCATCCTCCTTTCTTGTTCTTTTTGAGTGTCTACCTGGCAATGATGATTCTACTGCAAGCTATGGATTTAGGACTGATATAAAGTTTATTTTAGGGTTGGCAATTTGCAAGTAAAATCTCAATCTTTTTACCAGTTTAATCTTGGCAGGTATGTTAAAAGCTGAAATGTGAACGACCTGTCACAGAGTAGGACGCTAAACAGGATTCTACTCTTGTAGAATAGTGGTTGGGGGTCAGAATGGTCAGAAGTAGACCTTCATTTAAGGTCACAAATCACGAAGGTAGGGTCCCACTGTGTTTTCAGCAGATCAGGCTCGAACTCTCAGGTGAAGAGCTGGAGACAACTTTCCACCCCATCTGTCCACATTCCCATCCTCGGAAATATTCACAACTATAAAAGCAACGTTTACTTTTCATTGTTCAAATAAAGATCTTTGCTACTCAATGTTAACTGTTCATGACAGTTTATTCAATGACACACACTCATCTTCATTTTACCAAAAACCCTCCTCTCTGAAACACCCTCTCTCTCTTCATCTCCTAATCCCACATCCTTACCTATTAATGCATGTGGTGCCTGCACGCTCCACACCGCGTCTTCCACTTCCTTCTATTGCATAAATATACGATTAACTAAAAAAAGACACCATTTTTTTTTGGGCTTGGTGCGGTCCCCGAGCGTGTTGTTTTGGCCCTGTGTACAACACGGGGAGCGTTTGCTGCCGTTAACTAGCACACGTGTCGAAAATAAACACCTCGCTCGACAACGCCCCATTAATAACGCGCCTTCGCTTTGTTGTCCGCTTGTTTCTGCTGCTGCTGCGTTTTGTTACTTCGCTGTCTTACTTTCCCTTGTCTTTTGTAGTGCTTGTTTACAGTATTCGATGTGTGTATGTGTGCACAGGATGCCTTTTGTGTCTGTCTATGCTGTTAGTTGCTCGTAGTTTGAGTATAGCGATGTAACAGCAGATATGAAGACACAAACACACACACAGTAATCAGAGGATGATGAGATTGTACACTTGAACTGTGGCAAAGGATGGAGTGATTGCGGTCTCTTGTCTGTTCTGAGCATCATACACCCCCATGCTTTCTGTATATGCTACATATCAATGTATATGTGAGGGAAAAAAGAAAATGATGACCATCACACCAACAAAGGGCACCCTGCGTACTGCTTTCCTTTTGCAGTAATCCTGGCATCGTTGCACATGCATCCTCTGCAGTAAAATATGCATCGATACGGTGTGCGATTGTGCATGTGAGTGCATTCATGTTAACCCCGAACTGGACTATTTTGGGGGGCTGGCATTCAGGAAAAAAAACTCCCGGAATGTCACAAGAAACAAATAACTATCACAAACCCACCGCACCCCCTGCAAACAACAGTGATTAAAAAAAAAAAAAAAAGACAAACTTTTCCTCTCATGAATATGCAAATACATCACAGAGGAGTCAGTGCTTGTTTGAAGAACTGCTGCTTTTGTTTCCAGCAATTAATAGTACAAACAACTTCTCTCTCTCTCTCTCTCTCTCTCTATGAATTCGGTTAACAGACTGGATCCAGCTCTTTCCTCACCCAGCTCCCCGGATAGATGGAGATTAGCAATGGAAATGAAAAAAATACATAATGCAATAATAATAATGCTAGTCAGATGGTTGGATTTGAAATAACCAACCATTGAAAAAAAAGAAGGACATGGTCAGCTTCTGAATTGTTTATAACTCCCGTGCCTCCAAAGATTATCTCTTTCAAAGTTTGTGAAGGGAAAGAAACTTCTTATTTCACAACTAAGTACATCTAAGTCAAAGCTGAGAGAGCAGAGCATCCTTCACTCCTCCCAAATGGCAGCGCTGTGGATTCTTCTTTCTCTGCCCAAACCACATTCTAGTGTCAGGTCAGAACTTCACATCTTGAGTGATATAAAAAAGTGCCTTTTTCTTTTTTTTCTCTTTTAAATCCTTTAACAACTTTTTGAGTAACGTGGCACACGTCGACTGTCCTGTGAACATAAGTGACTAGACATAGTATAGATATAGTTTACTGTCAGTGTGCTACTGTACACCTGTCAATTAACAGTGTCTAGCAAAGTGATAACTGTATTTTTGGATTGTCTTTTATTGCAGTCTTCAATTTTTATAGGTAGCACTAAAGATCCTAAAAATGCCCTCAGATTGAATTAGTCAGATATTCTTAAACATACGTTATGTTTGTTTTGTTTTTTGGCCCACAATTTTAAATTTCATCATTCTGGACCAAACTGGTGGGCCACCAAGCAAAAGGACTCACCAAGGGAAAGAGCACGTTGTGCCCTAACTTCTTTAAAGTCGTGTAAAAATGCAGCAGCAAATAGTATTGGTATGGGCAGATCAGTGGAGTAATAGTGAGCAGTGTCAGGTTGTCAGGTTGTGACTTTTCAGCAGTCTGTATTGATATGACTGTGTGTTGCAAGCAGCACAGCTGTCAGTGATCCTTAAGATTATATGAAACTGTGGATGCCTTCAGTGACGTCAGTGCTCTGCATGAGCTAACACTTCGCTTTCTACCTGCTAATGGCTACCGCTGTTTGCAAATGAACTTCAGGTGAATTTTGGAGGCAGCTAAGATGCCTACAGTAAGTCAGAAATCCAAGAGGATGTGAATAGATGCAGAATTTAGCCGAGGCTGTGTGCATTCAGTGCATTTTTTGTGAGTTGACAATGTTTTCAAACAAATTTGTTCCTAACATTACAATGGTAACTAGCTGCAGCTCATTTCTCTCTGTACAGTTGGAACAATAGACTGCTTGTGACAAACAAACCCAGACTGCACAGTGGTAAGATGTGCATGAACAAAAAAGTGAGCCAAAGGGTCATTTTGTGTTCAGTCTGAATGCATCTTAGCACCAATAGTTGATCACAATTCAAAGTTAAGCACTACAGTGTTGTCATGTGTGATCTTGGCTGTATTCGTCAAAACAAAATCCAATCAAACCTCATTTCCCCCCAGTTTAGACACCTCGACCCACAGTCCTCATATTTTGATAAACAGCAGAGGGGAAGCGAGGATGTGCCCTGTCACATTTCATGAGTAGCTGAGTGCTGAGAGAAGAGGGCATCTGTCCGCCCTGCACAGGCTACTCCTCAAATATTAATAATGATAATGAGCAAAGGGCTGACCAGGGCCTGGGGCCCACAACTAGCATCCCCTTATTAGAATAACCCCTGCAACGCTCACACACACACACACACGGAATATTGACATGAACTTGTGGGCATGACAATATGACAGGCAATATGCACATATATGCTCACGCAAATGCATGCAAGCCAACAGACATATTATTCAGAAGATGGATAATGTGAGAGTATGCAAACACACACACACACACACACACAGTTGGGACAGACATGCAAATGGGCACCCATTGGGACTGAGACGAGGATCCCCCCTCTGGCCAGAGAGCCCATACTCTCCATCACCCCTACCCCCCCATACCCTCCTGACCCATGTCACACACAATCAGCCTCCCAGTCCAGTCTGACACACACACACACACACACACACACACACGCACACATGCACTTAGACTGTCCCTGTCTGTTTCCAACACACCACATCACCCCCCTACCCACAGTGTCTGTCTCTCCCACGCATCCGCACACACTCACACCGAGACATGGCGGGTGCCCTGCCTCACCCCTGGACCCCGTCGGTCATTAGTATGGAGGCCTGTCTGTGTTTGTTTGGCTTCTAATGGACCATTTAAATGCAGAATATTCACAGCAGACAGGGCCATCCTCGGGGACTCGCACACAGAGGCCTGAATATGCTTTGGCTCCATTATCCTGGAGGAAGTTATCCTTATTATCATCACACAATGCCACACTGACTGGCAATGAGTTAGTGTGCTCTGGCCCTCGACTGGCTCTCTCTGCTCTTCATGTACTGCACTAAAAAGAGCCATGCGGACTTCTTTTCTTCTTATTGTTATCTAATGATGTTATACATTTATTAACATTATCCACACTTGATGCTTGATGCATATACAGTCATTCGCATGGCCTCTCTGAGACAGTACATTTTGCTTTTGTGTCCATCGACAACATTGCTTTATGTATCAGTGTATACATCTTAGGTTTGACCATCATTTATAACATTTTACTCACTGAAGACACAGTAATATTGCCCAAAAGCCCAAGCTTTGACAGACTGGTTTGGAGGAGAAATGGAATGCAAACATTTAAATCATGACCCACTCTGTCCACTGCAGAGGGCATGACATCACGCTAACCACACTTCCCTGTCTGAAATGGAAGATGTCAGGAAACCACAGAGATTTGGGCAATTATTACAATTTGTTAACAAAAATGCCATAAATCTCACTCTTGTTGGCTCCAGAGATATTCAACGTATATACAACATCGTCGACTAGTATGTCAGATTTTTCTTGTCATTCCTTTTCAACGCTTGGTGGTGAGACAGACTTACTTGCACACAACATCACACATATTTTTCACTTGCTTGATCGAAGAACTACTTCAGTTTACTTGAACTGACCTAGCCTCAGTGCCAAGCCCTGCTGTACAAATATCTATTATTTTTGGCCAACTCATGATCAAAAATTTGGAAAGCGATATTATAATTGATACGTATAAATCATGTATATATTCATACAAATCATTTGGTGACCGTTTTCACTTCAGCGTGGGTATTTTTTCCAGATGAATAGGTCTAATGCTTTTAAGAAATGGCTGTCTACTGAACTTTCAACTCTCAATCTTCATGGTGAGCTCTTTGTGAAGAAATTACATGAGAAGCATTGAAATGTTGCATCAGTTAGTGGAATCTCAGCATTAGCATCGTGTGTCTTTGCATTTCAAAATCACCACAAATGACTGCTTAAAATATGATTTGACAAAACTATGGTTAAGGTCACACTTAGGAAATGATCATGTTTAAAAGAAAAGAAAAAAAAACAATATTGACCATTGGAAAAATGAACAGTGCTCCCCAGTGTTCTGTGTTTTGTTAACTCTGACCACTTCCCTACACAGACATTGCTTCCCTGACTTCCTCCTTTACTCTCAATGAGAGTAAAGCTGTATCCAGCAGATAGTAGTTACTATAATGAGAGTCTCTCATTATAGTAACTACTATCTGCTGGAGAGTGTTGTCACTTCAACATCAGCATTGAACAACAAGAGATGTGTTTTTTGTTTCTCTAGATAAACGTTCACAGTAATAGACTTGTGAGCAGTAGTTCACAACAAGCCCATTGGTTTTGCTGGGTCAGGTGACTGTCGGCCTCAGTAGTCTGTAAAAATAGTCTCCAAGCGAAGACAGCATGTTTCTCACTGTTATTTACTCCATGGATCTAAAATCTATTTATATATTGATTACTCTCATTTTGCACATACACTTTCATTACATATATGAGTATGGAAAGACATGAATGTAAACTGCAACTTGACTAGTTGGCAGAGGCATACAACCGTGAGGTGATAATTCTAGTCTGAAGCTGATTTCACTGTTAGTATACAATAATTCAGTGCACTTTGTCAAACTGCCACTGGCAACTCAACTTGACAATGAAAAGACTACCACCGTCCACAATTTGTTACAATTTTCAAACTATAATTTACTCCTCCATTGGCTGTAGTGTACGTCGGCACTTTCAGAAAGCAAGCACTTTTCCAGTGTGAACAGGAAACCATTTTTCGAAAGGATAGAGCAGGTTATATTTAAACACGTATAAAATATTATCATTGAATTCGGGCTTTCGGCAGGTTCACTCCAAATATATTCGTCAATACAGATATTAACCTTCAGGAGTGATTTGAGAACCCAAACGTGGAGGATTACGAGTGAAGGTTTACACAATAAAAGGATTCACAGAAACTCTTTTTTGAGCGACTGGGAAAGGTAGAAAAGAGGAAAATAAATTAAGCACCAAATCAGAAGGAGATCACAATGAAGCAGAGTGTAGAAGGATCACCCTTGTGGGTATTAAATGACTGCGCTGGTACATTTCTGTTATGGCCTTCAAAGATTCAGATCAGTCAGACTCGAACAGTGCTAAATACTGCTTTTTATTATTTTCTGCTACAGACATGTCTACTGAAGCAGTACTTAAATTCTGGCCCGGTTGTTTAACTCTACCGTCTGCCGGTGTTGTCATGTGTATTTATATTAGTGGATGTTTCAAAATATCATAGCTCATCAGAGTGAGCGAGTAGGTGTTGCTGTCCAGTCAACTTCTCTGATAGCAGAATCTGTCTCCCTTTCTCTCTTCGTCCTCGTGGTTAATCTTATAAAAATGAAAGGGACTTTGGCATGAGGCCGAGCAGAGTGCCATCCTCTGCCGCCGGCTGTAGATTAGCATAATGTTTGAGTTTAATGTGTGTGTCTGTAAATTGTGTGTGCAAGTGGGCGTTTGGGTGTGTGTATGTGTCTGTGTGTGATGCATGGATGCCTATCCCTGTATCCCTGTCATCTCTGTGCATGCATGTGTTGTATGTTGGTTTGTGCGTGTGTGTGAGGTGTTGAAATGGGCAAATATGTATATGCTTGTACATTTTCCTGTGTGTGTGCGTGTGCGTGTGTGTGTGTGTGCGGTATGTATGCTCAGTGCTCTCCAGGGAACGGTGGTGGTGGTGGAGGAGGAGGGCTGGAGGGACGCTGCTGGCCCAGCGGGAGTCTCCAGATGTGGGACTACTGAGCTGACAGGCCTGGGCCCCTCTGGGCGTATGTGTGCCAACCACAACCTCTCTCGCTCTACAGCAGCTCCTTCTGTGGTCTGGTTGTGGTGTATGGACAGAGAGGACAGAGGGGGACACTTTGGGTTATGAAAAATGAGAGAGAAAAAAACAAACGGAAAAAGGGAAGGTAGCACGTAAGCGAACAGAGAGAAAGACAGAAAGTGGTTTTCTACAGTCTTCACAGATCTTTTCCAACATCAAGCTGGTATCTTTTCCTTTAGGACAATGCAATGCAAACATTAGATAATCCAGTTTCTGTTTGTAAAGTTAAAAACCTTTGAAATCATTTTTTCACCTTGAGTTGATACAGGCAGCCAATTTCTACGCTGGAACTATTTCTTGGCAAAAAAACAAGCCACAAGCAAACTTCCGATTGTCATCTTGCTAGTACGTGGCTTGCCAGGTAACCGTATACAGCTTGACTCTCTCTGTTTGGCTTAACACCTAAGATACATATAAATTAGGTGCTGCTGGTGGGCAGATTGTTTAACTTTGTTCGTATAAAGTGCTGTTAGTAGGGGTATAACAATACATGTATTTGTATTGAACCGTTTCGGTACAGGACGTTCGGTTCGGTACACGGCTGTGCACAGGTGAGTTCCTGGAACGGAAGTTGCGTGTGTTTATTTTCCGCCGGCGGCTACACGTGCAGTCCGTTTACGTCATAGCTAACGCTAGTGAGAAAACCAGAGCTTGAAAACCCTCCCGTGTCGCTACATTCTCCTGCTTGGGAACACTTCGGCTTCCTTAAATATTGCAACGGAGAAAGACATGTTTCCAGTGTGACATTTATGAACTTATTACCCGGCAGCACTTTACAACAGTATTCTATTTTTTTAAATTTTATTTTCGTATTTTGTATGTTACAATAAATTGTTGGTTTACAAATGTTCTGAATACACAACAAACACATTTATGTTTTGCATTTTGTTCCCATACTGTACCGAAAATGAACTGGACCGTGACCTCAAAACCAAGGTACGTATCGAACCGTGATTTTTGTGTATCGTTACACCCCTAGCTGTTAGTGTTTTTATAATGTAATCATGACCAATATAATTTGGCTTGTTTGACAAGAATTTCCCGAAAAAAACTTCTTTAATGCCAAAGTGAGAACAGATTTCTATGAAAGCAAAGTCAGTGAATTAAAAATACATAACATAAAATAAGCGATTGCATAAGTGTTCATCCCCTTCAAGTCTGTATTTAGTAGATGCACCTTGTGCCACAATCGCAGCACTGGGTTTGTGTGAATAGGTCTCAGTCAGGCTTGCACACCTGGACACTGCAATTCAACTCCATTGTTCTTTGCAAAACTGCTCAAGCTCTGTCAGACGGCATTGCCTCATTGCGGCATTTGCAGAATTAATTTTACCCTCTTTCTTTACAAGCTTTCCAGTGCCTGCTGCAGAGAAGCATCCACCACCATGATGCTTCAAGGTGGGGATGATGTCTTTGTGGTGATGTGCAGTGTTTGGTATCCACAAAACACAGTGTCTAGTCTGATGGCCAAAAAAGAAGTCTCCCACATGCCTTTGGGTGAACTCTAACTGAGATTAAATGAACTTTCCTATATAGTGGATTTCTCTTCTTCTTCTCTGCCACTCTAACCAGAAAGCTTTGACTGGTTAAGAACCCATTGGTCTCCTTCTTGCACGGCCACTCAGTTTATGAGGACAGCCTGCTCTTGGCAGATTTGCACGTGCCATCTTCCTTCCATTTCTAAATCATGGATTTAACTGAACTCTAGGGGGTTATTCATAGACTCCGAAATGTTTTTGTATCCATCCCCTGATTTATACTTTTCAGTAACCTTTTCACTGAGTTGCTTGGAGTGTCCTTTTGTCTTAATGGTGTAATTGTAGCAAGGAATACTAATTAACCAGTGACTGGACCATCCAGACACAGGTGTCTTTATACTACAATCACTTGAGACACATTCACTGCACTCAGGTGATCTCCATTTCACTAATTGTGAGAGTTCTGGCACCAATTGGTTGGACCTCTGTTGAATTAGGTCAGTCATTTTAAAGGTGATAAATACTTAAGCAATCACTTATTTTACAGTGTATATTCTTAATATAATAATTTAATTGAAATCACTTTGAAGAAATCTGTTTTCCCTGTGACACTGAAAGTATTTTTTTGTACATTCTTGTCAAAAAAGCCAAATTACATTGACCATGATTTCATTTATAAAAGCAATAACATCCAAGGGGGTGAATACTTTTTATAGGAATTATAATTGCCTAAACTAATGTAATCCTGAAAGCTAATGTAAGAAAGCGATTATACATATTTCTCAAGATGCCCAACTTTTCATTAGACAGGTGGAGGAAATAAAAAAATAACTTTGTCATTAGAAAACAGGAAGCCTACAGTATGTTTTGTTCCAGATGCTTTACTCACCCTCCAATTCAATATTACTCACATCCTAGTAAGTCAGCATACTAGGCAACTAAATTCTTCTTCTAATTATTCTTCTGTAGACTATAAGGACTACACTCGACCCTAGCCCTGGTTTTAAAAAATTGTCATAAGGTTTTAGTTAGTCCTTGGTTACAATAATTGCTTTGTTCTAGATCAGCAAAGTGTTGATGATGCTCTTGAACATGATTTCTTGGCTGAGAGCCAGTTCTTTGGCTGTTGAAAAACAAAGAGCTGGTTCAAGAATAGGTACTAACTCCTAAATGACCACTTGAACTGCCTTGGTGGAAAAGGGGTAGGAGAGAATTTGAGTTAAAAAAAGGGATATAAAAATACTGCAGTCCTTGCCCTTACGCAGTACGCAAGTACTGGACCCCTCATCATGAGTCAAAGCTGTGGCTTTACCGTGCAGCTTTAAACGTTGTTGAAGAATGTGAAAATCTAGCGTTGTGCTGCGCAGGGCTTTGAATTTCCCAGGAAAAAGGGTCAAAAAACAAAAGATTTACACACATTAACAAAGCGATTCATTTGCTCAAGCCTTCAGAACAGCTGCAAATGCACTTATTGAATCAGTAGCACAGTGCAGCAGAGTGAACTGCAAACACAATGGATTTCTTAAAACATTTTTTTTTTTTTACAATAATAACCCCTCATAATCTTCTGTAGGGAGGCACGCTCACAAGTCCATGTGTAAAAGATTGCTCCCAGACACGCAGATGTACACAGTTTATAGGCCTACATTATATATCTACACAAACACACACACACACGCACATACAACTGTTATAAAACACATACAGTCACACACACACACACACACACACACACACACACACACACAGACAGTATTGTGTGTTGTGTACAGTGCTGTGTCAAGCCTGCAGCAGTTCTTCCAGTGAATGTTATCTGCTCTTATCTCTATGTGTGACTGGCCTGGTAACACTGGGCCTGCTCCATACGCCTTATCACTGGGACAGGCAGCAACCCCCCAGACACACACAAATGCACACATACACGGACATATATGCACACATACCATACACGCGCAAAGTCACTGGTAGCAAACCAGAAAAACGATCAAGGAAATGGCTGTCTGGAGTTCACACAATGAGAAAGGTACAGCGCTGAAGATGGTGTTTCGACTGAAAAGGTTAGCTGTGCTTCACCTCTGCAAGAGTCAAGTGGGTTTACGTCTCACATATTGTTGGCAGCGGTCATGTTAAAGCAAAGAAGTGTATGGTTTCCCTGCAACACTATTCGCAATGCAGTGGAAAGTGAAAAGGCTGGTGAACTGTGCCCTCCAGCGGGTGGTCATGGAGTAAATAACTGGGATCAAAAGTAAAAATCAGTTACGTTTTCAAGTGCAGTGCTTGACAATGTTTTCTCTGTTGACAACACGGAGAAAACAATGGAAAAGGCTCATCTCACAATAAAATAAAGGAAAAAAATGTGATCCATCTTTATCTTTGGATTTGGATCAAACTCCACCAAACTCCAAAATTAATTGAAAAAATATATAATTTCGTACTTGTCTCAGTGATATCTTGTCATATAGATAGTTTTGTTCTTACACTACAAATATCTACCTGTGACAATTCTCTCACAACCCTAATACAATGGAATTTGATATAGGCCATTTTCTTTGCGACTACAAGTGTTGTTGTCCTTATGAATGATAATACGGCACATGAAACCTCTCTCCCTACACCTTAGTAAGCATGATTGGTAGTTCTCTCCAGCTCTCCACTACTCCTGTCCATTTCCATATGAACAACAGAATGCAACATCATGAATACCTTCCAAGAATACTTCCCAAAGTATGCACCATTATCCCCACAATTAGATAATTAGTGTGTGTTGCGCCTTTCTATGACAGCAAGTGTTTGCCCGCCTCTCACTGCGACCATTCATAAAAACCGTAAACATTTTTCACCTTCTGTTTTTTAAGAACGCACACCCGCCTTAATTCTTAGTAAAACTCTTCACAGTGGGATTGGATGATTATTCACAGTATTTTAGGACTCTGTTTCGAGAAAGTCACATTGCTAATAAACATCAAAGTTTATTTTTTTTGCTTCTCATATCAAAAACTGCTTTTGATCTGAGTACCTCAGGCAAAATTCCATTCCCCTCCATTACATTGGGCTGGAGGCAGACATCTAAATATGGATATCTATAAACCTCCACATACAAAACCAGAGATGTCTGTAGGGGCAAACCATGTGCATGCCAACCAGTCCAAACACTGTTGTTGTTATTTTTGATCAGCTGACAAAGACATCCTGATAAACTCAAAACATATCCTCCTTCACATAGCAATTTAATATTGCACAATTTGACAAACTATTTTAAGCGCCCTTCTCAGTCAGAGGCAAGACATTTGTTATTTAAGGTTCACTCTTGCTTGGAAAGGAGAAAACCCTGAATTCGAATTGAGTACAATCAACTGCAGGAAATAAAAGCTAAAAAACTTGTGAAGCCCCATCTTGATTAGTGGGCCTTGGGAAACTTTGTCAGTGCTTGGTCAGCCCACCATCACTTTATACACACAAAATGCGGACCGTCACACATCCTCTCTCTCACACACACACACAAAGACACACACACACACACACACACACACACGTATAGAGCGCACTTGGTTGCCCCTGGTGTGCAGGAGGCAGGCAGGGTGGGGGTGGGGGGCAGTGCCTGGGGCCATATGGCAGAGACACAGACATTTACATAATGTCATATTTTATTTAATTAGCCATTCTAAATGCAATCAAAAGCTGATGAGGGCTCTGAGCTGCCTTGCTGATTGGCAACATGATAGCGCTCTGACCCCAAACACAGCCGCGCTGCATCCCAATGATGCAATATTGAAACCATCCCTGTGCTCCTACACAAACCCAATTCACAACTGTGAGTGTGTGTGTGTCTGAGAAAGAGGGCGAGAGACAGAGAGAGAGTTGGTGTGTGTGTGTGTGTGTGTGTGTGTGTGTGTTCATTGTTTTGTTATTGTGAGAGCATGAGAGAAGGTAACTTCATCATTTGGTAATTGAGAAGGGTTGAGAAAAAAAAAATTCACTTCTCGTAAACTGACAAAGAAAGAAAACAGAGGAAGAAGAGAAGAGGAAAGAAAGAGAGAGAGTGAGCAAGCAAAGAAGGACAGGTGTGAAAGAAAGAGTGGGTCAGCCAGTGTGTATCACATGGTGGAGGTTATATTTGGGTTGCTTGGCCGGTGTGATGGTGCAGGTGTGCGTGTGTTTCTGAGAATCAGGAACTAGACCGATAGACTAGTCCTTTAGGACCACCCTGCTCAGCCAAGTGTCAAGCGCATACACACACACACACACACACACACATGCTCACACTGAAACGGCCTTCCCAGAGGAGGAAAGCGTTGGTGGGTAAAGAGACCAGGTCCCCTTGAACAGGAAGGAAGGAAGCAAGGCCTAATGCCACTGTGAATACACACACACACACACACACACACACACACACACCTTAGTGTGACTGCAAGCTTGAATGCACATGTACTGTATAAGCTTATCGAAGCACTCACGCACACAAATACAAGTTGTTGTCCGCGTTAACATCCACACACGTATACGCTCAGACTCTCACTCACACACACATACACACACCACAGACAGCGGCGCTCTCAGCAGCAAGTCAAATAAACAGTTTGAGCAGGGCGGTCAGGTACTGCATGGTTTAACAGGGCCAAAGTGTTTTAAAGAGGCTGCTGAAAGGTGCTCAATATGGAACAGGCTTTTTTTTTCTGTTGGAATAAAA
>OMLP01016239.1:8458-19084 GCA_900302685.1 Spondyliosoma cantharus
GTTCCAACACTACTTGGTTGGGTTTAGGTTCCAACACTACTTGGTTAGGTTTAGGTTCCAACACTACTTGGTTGGGTTTAGGTTCCAACACTACTTGGTTAGGTTTAGGTTCGAAACTACTTAATTAGGTTTAGGTTCCAACACTACTTGGTTAGGTTTAGGTTCGAAACTACTTAATTAGGTTTAGGTTCCAACACTACTTGGTTAGGTTTAGGTTCCAACACTACTTGGTTAGGTTTAGGTTCCAACACTACTTGGTTAGGTTTAGGTTCCAACACTACTTGGTTAGGTTTAGGTTCGAACACTACTTAGTTAGGTTTAGGTTCCAACACTACTTGGTTAGGTTTAGGTTCCAAAACTACTTGGTTAGGTTAAGGCTCCTAAACTTCTACTAGAATAACTACATCCCCACTCGCAACTTGCGTGAGGAGCTACTTTTGTCACGCTGAGTGAGTATAACACTCACGTAATACCATTTGCGTATGTTAACTTACTTACGTAACATTATCACTCTTGAGTCTTGGTCGTAAACAAACCCTGGTCTTCAGAAGGAAAGTCCAGTATATGGCCCATCCAAACCGTTCTGACTATATTCTCAAAAACGCCAATCAAAGCTGGAGCTAAAGTTTGTCTGTTGACTTTGTCTACATGATGGAATATCATACATTTCACAAGCTGCATTGCCAAAAACTAAATCTGAAGAATTTTGAAGAATCTTGGCAAGCGGTGGGTCACGCATAGCTAGACTGGATCTTAGCTATATCTAGCTGAGACATTGAAATGACATCCATTGCTTTCTAGAGCTCCCACAGAGCTTCTTAGTATTCCATTGAAAAAGAAAATATCATTTTGTAATCTCTGTGTGAGATTTGGCTTAAATTCAGCAGTTCACAAGAGAGTCTGTGTGCTTCGTCCTCTGTGGTTTCTTCTCGTATCACGACAATCCGCCCTGGGAGCATTTGCTTGCACACACTGTGCCATGGCCAAAAAAGATGTTCTCTCCTTCTTTCTGATCTTCAAGCTTAAGAGAGCATCAGACAGGACGCTCTACTGGCTCCCAGCCTCTTCAGCTTCCAGGCCCGTCAGCCCCGACAACCTACCCTGGCTGCAGCGTCTCTCGGGCGGCTTACTAACGCCATCCGGCTCACTCTAGGGGCTCTCTGCATTCAGCCAAGACAAACATGACTCGCTGTGGCAGGGAGTGTCCCCGACAGAGGGTGGTCTCCTCTGTCTCGGTGCTCACAGATGGCTAACAGGATGTGGGGGAATCGTGAGTAAGTCAGTAGGTAGAATGCAGGCCACCGGCACACTAATGGAAGCTGAATACCCACATTGTGAGTCAGATTTGGACTCAATTGGGGTGTGGACGAGTGCCGCGAGGGCAAGTACCTGCTGTCCTCTGTGGTTCTCTGTGTCACCTCGCCACCATTCACCCTGAGTGGATGTGACTGCATACACGGCACAGTTGAAAATCCTCCTCTATGCTTTTTGTCACCTCCGTCTGATCTTCCATTCACTGCAGCGTGCCTCCTAAACCCAGGTGAGAAGGGCAGCCTCCCACTGTGGTGCAGACCATCCAGGGCATTCATGTCCTGTCCACTCTCCTCTTCTCTTTTTAAAAGTTTTATGAACAGAGAGACCCGATGAGCTCACTGCTCTCTTTTTTTTCCCCCAATTCTGGTGCAATGGGTTGTGTAATATTCTCCTAGAAGGATATATTTGTCTCCAATCTCCTCTTATCATGTAAAGTCTGATGAAAAGATGTATTTCAGCCACCTCAGCAGCACCCTCTTCTTGCATCTTCCTCTCTTTGAATTTGCTTTTTTAAGAACCAGATCCATTTAAACTCACTCTGCATGCTCATTTGCTCATTTGAAGCCACTACTGCCAGCGGTCGGAAGTAACTACTGAAGATACTGTACTCAACTACAACGTCGATGTATTTTATACTTCCACTCCACTGCAGTTCAGTTGAATACTGCTCTTTTTCACTCCAGCACATTTATATGAAAACTTTAATTACCAGTTACTTTGCAGATTCGGATGATTTATCTGAATAATAGTGTTACGTGCCTCTGCAACGGCCCCTCAGGGACAAACGAAGTGATTTGAATTTAATTGAAAATAAAGTCAACAAATGAATGTATTATTACAGGTTAAGAAAAGACCAGACTTCCCTTATCCCTGTGGGTACCAAACACTGTCTAGTGATTATAATTAGCTCATTAGCAACATTTATGTGGCGTACACATTGATGCATCAATGATTATTATCCAGAATAGTATATCTTCTTCTGAAACAGGCCCTGCTGCATGATGGGTGCTTTTACTTTTGGTACATTAAAGATATAACGTGGAACATTTCTGCATTTAAATGTCTCGACTTTTGTTATATATTCTGTTGAGCTGTGTACTGACACTATACCAATTCTTTCCAACAATGTTCAAACACAAGTAAATCTGTAATATTACTCGAGGTAACTAAAGGCGCAACGTAACGCGAATACACGTAGAAAACACGACATCGTCTGTGAACATTTGTGCCTGATGTGTTGTGTTGCAAAGATGCATACTGAAGTTAGCATGCTAATAAGCTCCCGCGCTAGTGGTGTTAACCCCAACGCTCTACCAATTCTCCGAACTCCCCGTCCAGATCAGTAGCTGCACGGCTAACCGAGCTAACTAGCTAACAGCAGCTACAGCTGGCGGCAATTAGTGGTTAGAGAGATCCATAGTGTCAGAATTACATAATGTGCTTGGAACAGAGTACTTCTTGAGTACTTCTAATTTTACTAAAGTAGACGATTTGTATTTTCTTTGTATTCACCCTCTTCAGATGTGCAACAAAACACAAAATGTTCTGTACCACTTCATCGCTTCAAGACCACAACTGAGAATAAGTCCAACTGTACAACTGAATAACTAAACCCAACCAATGCTGCATTGCTTTAAGGTCCTTCCTGGCTTGCAGCTGTTTCAGTTTTTCAGTTTTTTCCTCAAATAAAGATACTTTTGCTTTCTGACCAACATTTCTTCTTTGCCCCGTCGTGAGAACAAAGTCTGAGGGAGTCGACTTATAGGCCGCAGCCTCTGACCTGCTGAAGGAGTCGTAGGACCTTGTTATCAACCACAATGTGACAGTTGAGAGTGGAAAGTTGGAAGGATACTGAACTCAGGTGAACTCGTTTCACAGCTAAGATCATCAGGTTCTTTGTTGGATCTCCACTTCGAGAAAAGACGATAAAAAAGACGACTCTCAGTAGGATCTGATTAACTGACCCTCTCATAAGTCATAGAAAAAGGTCTTTTTATTCAACAGTAATAAAGCAGTAACTATATTTAGCAGCTTCTGGTGACGTTGTTCAAAAAAACAAAAGAATTTGAGACAAAACCTGGATGTTGAATCGACTTCTATGACTGGATATTTGTCATCTTCAGCTTTATTTGGAAAATTAGCTTTTCTAATCACATTTTTTTTATTTTGGAACAGCTATGTCTCATTCATTTCTCAGTCCCCCTCCACCTCTCTGTTGTTCCAATTTCCCGTTTCCCCCGTCTCCAATTTTCTTTCACATTCTCTGTTCAAATGTCAAGTAGCAGCTGCCAGTGCCTTGCCATTGCCGCCTGTGCTCATAAATCTGGGCTAATTCCCCACCTCTCTTCCATGGTGTATAAATCTTCTCACTCACAAGAGCACTGGTCCTTTTGATGAATGGGCTCGAGAAAGCGCTGGATGCCAAGCATGCTCCAGTAGAGCGCACAGTCCACACAAACACAGACAGCGTTAGCAAAGGGAGAAAGTTAGCATCAGCATGTCTGCCTTTCAATTTGCTTGGCGCCTCTTCATAACCCGGTTGTGAAGATGCAGTACAGACACTTCAAGCCTGTTTGCACTGAACGCCGTCGAGAGAAACTATAATGGTTTTCCTTTTTGATTTCTTCTTTCACAAGACGCCTTTGCGATTTATGAAGGTTGGTGAAAGAGGAGTGGAGCCCCTGACACCTGCACTTTGTTACGATGAAGGTAAAGAAAAGACACAAACATAAAATGCCAGGTTCAAGTAATTCACTGTCTAAAATTCGAAAAGAAGGTCACATTCTGAAGAGTCAATCCCTCGGCGAGATGTGGAGGGCGCAGAGTCGCGAGAGGTTGAAGCTCGACTGAGCATGACACCGGATCGTCTGATTGCCATAACAACGCGAGTCAGGGCTAGTTTGCTACAGAAGTCTAGTTTGTTGCCACACAAACGCATCTGTGAGTGGGTGTTGTGCCTAATGAGAGGGAATGAGGATTTGCGCAGCCACTAGCTAACAAACAGTTGTTATTTTGTGCTTCATTAATAACAGCTGCTTGAGTAGGCTCGGTTGATCTCCATGTCAACACACATTACCAAGTCAATCCTGCAGCTTGACTACTTGCTGCGAAACCAATCATAATCGATCTCCTTGTCTCACCGTGGGCAAGAAAGACACGGACGCATCCTGCCAGCTTGTCAGGTGCCAGAAGCACTTCTTCAAAAAGACATCTCGATGACACGGTCTCTTGGCACACTCTGGGCATTTGTCCATCACTTTGAACAGTAAATGAAAGTGCGACAGATGACATCAGTCATTATGGAAAGCCTGTCGTGGGCGCCTCTCCATCGCAGCTCTCAGTATCAAATCCACCTGATACTTCACAGGTGATGATGGAAATACTGTAGTCAGCCTCCAGCTGGCAGATGGTGAGAGCTTGTTGTCTGAGCTGAGCTGATAAACGACACGTTAACACACTCTATACTTAAACAGATACATCACTGTCTTAAACATTTAAAGTGAAAATACTTCCTGGTCAGCAGTGACTTAATTATATTACCAGTAGCAGAAAAACGATCTTAAAAAAGATCCAGTAAAGAAAGATGTGACTCCAGAGATCCTATAAATTGATGACCTCTCTACACAGTCATCTCTGTGGACACAGTGTGCCGGTCTAAATCAGGAAAGCCAAACAGAATAGGCCGTTTATTTCATACACTTTTTCATATCAGTGGTGCCGGAGTCACCACTGGCACAAAGGTCCTCCACAACTCCAGATGGCCAGTCTGTCCTTGAGTGGCAGCCGCATAAAAGTTAAAGAAGCAGGCTTCTGAAGCATTGTTCATCCAAATATCCAGACAAGTGCTACCAATGGCTCACATTTAATAGTGCACTGAACTCTCACCTGGTCTCTGTATCCTGATGTTAAGCAGAAAGAAACGCTTCTCATGTGCAACATCATTA
Source organism: Spondyliosoma cantharus (assembly GCA_900302685.1). Classification (NCBI taxonomy): domain Eukaryota; kingdom Metazoa; phylum Chordata; class Actinopteri; order Spariformes; family Sparidae; genus Spondyliosoma; species Spondyliosoma cantharus. Next base: position 13,717 of record OMLP01016239.1, read on the forward strand.
GCATGTTGGCATGCTAATATTTGCTAATGAGGACCAAGCACAAAGAACAGCTGAGGCTGATGGGAATGTCATTAGTTTTGCAGGCTGTAAACCAAACCACCGAGACTGTCGGCCAAAGACAAAACAGCAGCATCGGCTGCTTCAGAAAATGCCCATGAAGGACGTGTTAAAATTCAAGTGATGAGGCCGTCTGGTGATGAAGGGGGAGAACGTGATTTCCTATGGACGGTCGAGGATGCTTTCTGTTGACCATGAACACGACCGTTCCCTCGCCTGATTGTTCCCCAAACCTTAACGAAGGAGTAATTATAACCCAAACTAAGTCGGACAAGTCTTCCAATTCCTACTGATGGAGGCATCAGATTATAAAGCTGGACTTGGATGTGTTTTTTCTGTAGGCTTGTTACAAACCAGACATTTGCATCATTTCAACATACTACAGGGGGCCGATGCTTCCATATAACCTACATAAGGAAACAACCACTGCCACCGGGTCCGATTCCAACTTGGATCCAACAGGATCAGTCATAAAAGTGAAACAGCAGAGTGTCGAGGATGAATTGAAGGCCTGTGGAACCTCTCGAGGTACGACAACACAAGGTTTACATTCTGTCACCATTCTCATATTATAGTAAGCAACAATTAGATGACCTCATTGCTCTACATCCTAGTAATAAACACATCTTTCACGTCTTTCGTTCGATCGCCTACAAAAGAAATGCACATGCCAGATCTTTGTAAACAGGTGGTGGAGATGATGCTGCTTTTGCCCACAGGGAGCGTCAGAATCAACACAAAATAAAACCTTTAATTTGGAATACTATTTGAAAAAACTACTTGTCTGTGCCAAGTTTGATGACGATCCATCCAATAGGTGTCGAAGGAAAAGTTAGAAATTCAGCAAGGTTACAAGGAAATATAATCTGGGAAACCATAAACGTCTGTGCGAGAATTTGTGCCAATGCATCAAATAGACGCTGAGACGTTTCAACAAATCACTTCAATAAAAAGTCAGGGGATTATCAAAGTCATTAGGATTCAATCCTCTGGGCACGATGGATACCTGTGCAAAAACTGAATGTGAATCGAACCATTATAGTTCTGAGAATACACAGAATAAATTCTGCCAAAGTCTTTTTTCCCCTACTACCTGAGGCTCCTCCCTGCTAACATCTTCTTCCCCCCCCTCTCTCGCCACTTATTCTTCTCCCTGACACCCCTGAATGTGACACGCCACCTGCCAATTAGATCTTCCTTCACACCCACTTGATATGAGTGATGTAGAGATGTGGGGTGCTGGAGCAGAGCCCTTGGGGGATGGCTGGGGTAAAATATGAGTGTCTATGCCAAACTCGGATGAAATGCTGGAGTCGCCTGTTACACAGTGTGCCCTCCCCGCCGCCATATATCACCCGGCACGGCCATATCTTCTCCGACAGGTTCAGTAAATCTCTCACTGTTTTTACAGGTTAAACTGTTACTCATTGCTTATCTTGAGCCATCCTCCCAAGGCAACCCGGCGGAAATACATTACGGACATCATGCCAAGCACTGTTGGACCCAACGCTGAGGTGATGGAACTGTAATTACAACTGTCCAACATTTGATTTCTCATCTTATTCCTTGATAGATGTGCATGATGGACTATTTTCCTACTAAAGACCACTGTTCAAGACTGTGTTTCCCACATTTGTAAGTGTGCAACCGCTGACGATCTTCCAGCCTGTCAGCTGCAACAAAATATGATATCTTTTGACGAGACTTCGGGATGATTTCTGACCGTGTTTGTGCAACCGGATAAGCCAAAAAACATAATCTTTTCCTTTCCTTTCAAAGTGTTTAAACGTAACCAGACAATAACACAAATCGTCGTCGTGACGTAAAATTGCAAATTCATCCTAAAGAAATGTAAAGTTTCAACATATCCATTCTGGAAATTTGGTTGTTTCGCACCTAGTCACGTTGAACTTTGAAATTTTATTCAAACTAGTCTCCCCGTCACTTAATATAAACATTTGTGCATGCATTAAAATATGCGGACAAGTTCAAACAAGTCGGTCAGTGTGTGTTTGTGCGTGCGTAGCTGGCAGGAGTGTGCAGGTCTAAGCTAGTGTCTGCGAGCGAAGAAGGTATCAGCAGCAGTGATCTAATTATCCTGACACTAAGTGAAGGGCACGGAGGGATTATGGAGGTTAAGCACTGCATTCCATTAGTGGTCTGACACTTATCACCCCTATCAATTCATTATCTATAATTATCCTGATATCAGCCGGAAAAAAGACGGACGAATTTCCTCCGGAGCGTAAAAATGAAACCTGAAAACGCGCCGTGCTTTCGGCCTTTTTTGATTTCTAAAATGCTGGAATCCCTGAAATAGCCTCATTTCCACACTCTCAACAATTCCCTAACAGGATGCGCTGCAGCAGGGGGAAACTGGGGATTAAGCTGAATTGTCACTGGGGTTTGTATCGGTGCATGATCCGAGTGTGAGAGTCAGAGCGAGTGGGAGGTGGAAGAAAAAAAGAAAAAAAAAACTGTAACTCGCCCTCGGGTACAGATGGGGTCTACTTAGCACATGAATAATGTAATGAAATAGCTGGTGATTTATTCTACAGTAAACACACCCTTTTGACAGAATGTCCTCAGACAGCGAGTGTTTTGTAGGTGGTTGTGTGTTTTGACACCTCCATACATAGCCTGTATGCATGTGTGCACATCGGTCTCCGGATCCGGCCGTCTGTGCCATCCCTTTGCCGAGTGCCGGCTGAGCTCATCACAGGTGAGGGCCGCGTGTGGGCTGCTGTCACCTGTCCTCCATCATTCCTCCTCCCCTGCCTGTGCCTGCATCTCACGGCTGTTTCATGTCATTCATTAATGGATGCCCCCGGGGCCAACAATAGCTCACTACAGCCTTTTATTACTGTCACTTCACTCTCGGAGCCGTCAAGGTCAAATCTGCTTCACTGTCGTTCACCTGTCACTCTCAGCCTGGCTGACATTTGTGTTACAGAGTGCAAGAAGCAAGAACGAGTGCGTCTGGAAAGAAAAAGAGGGAGGGGGTGAAAGAGAGAAAGAGACAGCGTGACAGAGAGGAGGAGGGAAGGGAAATAATAAAACGTCAGGAGAGCTGCCATGTGAACAGATGTAGTCTGTTCTCTGTCCTTGATTAACCGTGATGAGTGTCGCTCCTGTGAGAATACAATATGTAAGTAAAAATATAAAGGCAATCTGTTTCCTGGGGAGAGTTTTTTAATCACACATGTCAGGGTTTGGGGTTTTTTTTGTCAATATTTCCTGTTTTATTTTGTAGTTTATATCATCATGTGTCATCTTTGACTTTCCACTTCCTCCCTTCCTTTCCTTGTGCACCTGCGACTCATTAGTTAATCACCCCTGTGTATTTAAGCCAGTGTTTCCCCTTCACTCTTCGTTGGTTCGCTCTGGTCCGTCCTTGTGTTGTTCTGCGTCTCCTTGTCCCATTTTCCTGCCCTGCTTTTCTCTTCAAGTCCTCAAGCTGCACCAGTTTGTTCTTTCATTTGTTTTCTGGTTTAGTTTTGGAGTGTGTTGTCTTCGGGTCCCTTTTTGATTAAATTTGACACAACACTGACACTGACTGGGGGATATGTGTTAGCAGCTCGTTTGCTTCGTACAACATGCTCGCTTAGCTTTTTCTAGTCTAATAAATACATAAATTAAGAACTGTGCCACAGTGCCACAATCATATAAAAGCATGGAAAGTAGCCATTGCAGCAATAATCTGAAAAAGGGTACTGGGCGTGACTGGGAGTGTGCTTTGTGCTAACTTGATCAGATTTGCTGTGTGCTTTGTGCTAACGTTAGCCGCTAAAGGAGTGTGTTGCTGTCACAGCTCTTTTATTTGGCTTAGGGGCAATGTGACTTGTGCAACTCTGCCACTGCCTCTCACTCCTTCTTTGGCTCAGGAGTTAGCTTAAGTAGCTAACCGCTGTCAATTCTGGCTACACATTCTCTTCCATTCTTGCGCCACTCGCTCGCTAATCGTTTTAAAATTACATTTGCGTAGCCTTGTGGAAGACCGGAGTCATACACAGTGAGTAAAGAGTGTGAAGGGCACTGCGTGTGGGCAGGCAGGTACTAGCTGCTTTTATTTGTCAAAGGATTTGATTTATTGAATGCTGTCAGGCTGGTCAGAGATGCTGTTCAGAGATGTTACAGTAGGTAGATGAATAACTAAGCATGTTTACTCAGGTTCTGTGCTCAAGTACTTACAACATGAAAAATAGAAATATATATATATATACACAAATCAGAAAACCAAACCAGCTCGATTTGTTACCTTTTTTGAAAGGTTACAGATCACCAAAAGCAGTAAAAAGAGTCAAAGGCAGGTGATGGACGCTTATCAAGAAACATTCTCTAAGTCTTTTTCCAATAAGTCTGCTGCACTGATACTAAAATCAGTCCTTCCTTCATCAGTTCTACCACGAGGTGCTTGAAGTAATAGCCGATCACTGGAGCGAGTTGAAAGTGCGATCAGACGTGATGTAAGATGGTAGTTTTCCAATCAGGGCTTTTTTTTTCTTTTTTTTTTTACAGATCTACAGATACCAGTGCTCGCTGAGGACCGAGCTGCCTTCTCATACAGGACAGAGTGGCGAGTGTTGTAGCTACACGTGAGACTGCTGACTGTATATTTTGCGCAATCCTTTTTCAGATTGTCGTCGTATCTGCGTTTGTGTTAACACTAGCTGCTGTGTGCTCTGTCATGAATGCGACTGGCTTCAGGCTGATTGTTTGTAATGATAATGATGATAAGGTGTTATCTATGGGACATTATGTTTTTGCAAGCCCTGGGCGGTCCCTGATTTGTCGCCAGCCCTCTCTGTGTAAAGTAAGTCTCATTTTTATGACTTTCTCTCATAGTAAATGATTTTTTTTTTCTGTGTGTGTGAAATGAGGATCATTACAATAAATCTGCACATTGTTTTTCCCCCCTTCAAAGTCGAATCCGGAGGGGGAAAAAGGAAAAACAATTTTTGTTTCAAATCGTCGGAAACATCTGCTGGACTATATGTCTTCATTTTTAGAGAGACTTGGATAGTTAGCGCTGCTGTTGTAATTAAATAAGTGTTTCTCCAGTCGCGCTGCATTGCTCATTATCCTTGCTTACCACCGTCTCTGTCTTGAAGGCCCCCGTGACAAGAAGTAAGAAAGAGCCTTTCTGTTTAATTTCATGCTCGGAGCCTAAAAGGTTGTTTTTTTCTCTCCCTGTTACGAGCATATTGGGTTTGTTAACAGAGAAAAACTCTGTTAGTGCCGACATTTGAGGTTGTCTCACTTTTCTGAATGGCTGATTACTTCTCTGAATTGTTGCTCTGGCTGACTTTCC
>OMLP01016240.1:0-11203 GCA_900302685.1 Spondyliosoma cantharus
TCGTTTACCGGCAGAATAAAGGACGGTGTGAGCGTCAGAGAGGTCCAGAGCTGGGTCAGACGGGTCGGTACCGTCAGCGGACCGGACCGGCATCCTCCAGGCTGTACGTGTCCCCTCAGGACGGAGCGTGAAGGCAGCAGCGGCGTTCAGGCCTGCTGGGAGCTCCCAGCTCCAGAAAACACTCGAGTTCTTCATTTCACATCTGAAACTGGATTCATAAGAGCTGAAGATGATGAAGATGATGATGAAGATGAGCTCAGTGTAAATAAAAGCACAACGTGGTGGTTAAAGATGCTCTGGAGTTAACAAAATAAAAGCATCAGCCAACCATTTCTAGACAAAAACAAATTAAAAGCATTTTTTTGTTAATTAAAATAAATCAATGTAACTGATTTGATCAATGATGAAAGAGTCGCAACCATCACAAAGTAACTAAGTACATTTACTCGAGTACCTTCTTGTATTTTGCATCTTAGTTACAGTTACTTTGCAGATTACTGCATCAGAATAACTCTGAGTCCAATAATTAGAAACATGTTGTTGTTTTTTTCTGGATGCTGAACCTGAATGTGTAGATGACTGTCTGAAGATATTTATCACTATAGTCACTGTCAGCTATGATGATTGATAGAAACTTGGATTAGATCAGAATAATCGGTATAAATGTTCACTATGCTTCTGTAGAACTTCAGATAGATTCTGAGTGTCACAAACAGAAAACATGACGGTTTGGTTTGACGGTCACAGATGAAGATCTCCAGCTCTCCTTCAGAACACATCCGGTTTTATCGGGTCAACAATGGATGAAAAAAATCCCACGTTCGCCCGTTTGGCAGCCATGTTGGCTCTGATCATGGAACATGTCAACCTCAGTCGTATCTGCGGTTTGGACAAACTGCTGTCGCGGCTGATTCTACTTATACATTTACTAACAAACTGAAAATAGAATTCAGTATCTCAGATAAACTAATGTTCGTTATGATAACCGTCGTTTTCTTACCGCAGGATATCTTGAAAATGATAAAAGCCTCCGACCACATTGAGATAATATTCAGAGTCTGTGCGTCAAGTTTAAAACACATTTGGATCATTTCAACATAAAGTAAAGCAGAAGATTGTTCACAGCTTCATCAGCAGGCGTCTGATTCTACAGATTGTAAAGAGACGAGGCGACATCAGCGTCTTCTGATCGTCAATATCTGGTCTTAAATCTGTAATAACAGAACAAAAGCCTGCAGCTGATCGATGGGAACCTTTAACATCCACCCGCCTGTGTCGATGATGCATCCTGGACCGCACGCTGGTTCTTTAGACGGCACCACGGTTCTGACGCTGAACAGAACCAGAGCTCATTTGGTGGAGAAGGAGTCACAGAGATATCAGCTGGTTCTGTATTCTCTGTCTGCTTTAACGTCGAGGTTCAACGTTCGATTTGGAAAAAGATCCATTCCCTCCCTGACCGCCTCACCTCCGTCTGACTCCACCTGTGATGTAGGTTGTCTGATAAGTTCCTCTTCAGGTTTAGAGACTTTTAGTTTCTGTGTGTTCGGGACCGTCTGTCCGTCCGGCAGTCAGGTGGAGTTCAGAGCGGCCGTCCAGTCTCTCTGCTCTCGCCCCAGTTTGGGCCTCCACCCTTCTTACTGGGAGTCCAGCCAGCGCTCGTCTGTGATTTAGTGCGCTGACCACATGCAGCCGCTGCCATATGCTTCAGACGACAGCTCATATTTAAAGCTTCTGTGAGCTTTAACCTTTTTACACGAAGCTCTGCAGCGCCGCCGCTGATCGGAAACTCTGAGGCAGAACTGAAATCCAGCGAGTGTCTCGAGTCTCAAGATCCGAGAGAACGTCTGAGGGGGTTACAGGTTCTGACACGGATGTTTACACAGAGAACAGGAGCTGTTTGGACCATGACGGGACAAAACCAGTAAAAAACCTTCAGGGTTTGCAGCTCCAAGAGGGAGACGACTGAAAAATAAAGAAATGTGGCAGAAAAAGATCTGAATGAAAAGTAAATATGTGGAGATTCTGCCGGGCAGAGGTCCAGATATCTCATAATCACTTCACTTGCACAATCCAGCTGTTGTTGTTGTTGTTGTTGTTGATGATTGGCTGCCGTCTCTGGATGAACACAAGGTTCTCATGTTTGGGACGTCACAGTCAAAGGATGTTGAAGAACTGGAGATCTGTTTTGTTCGCTGACTTTGAAACCGAGCCGACTTCTCTACGACAGAAGTGTCGGTGGTGAAAAGTTCAACACGACTTCGACTTTTTTAATGCGGTCTGGATGAAAATCTGCATTTTAAATCCAAACCAGCGCTGAGAGAGTTTGACTGTGTAAAGATTATGACTTTGACAGTTTCACAAGAAAAGCAGCAACATCGTTCTCTGTTTCCAGAGAATATATGTATGTGTGGGTTTGAACTGCTGGCTGGACAAAAACAAGGACACCCGAAGATTTTAATCAATAATGAAAATAATCATATAACATAATAATCCGGCTCCCAGCAGCAGACTGAAGCTGCACCATCGTCCTCATTTTATCTGTGTCACTGACCGTCGACCAGACAGGACGTCCGTCCTCCACCTGACTGAATTATTCAGCCAGGTTAATCCACATTCAGTCGCACAAACTGGGACAAAACACGATCAGCTGGCCCCTTTTAACACGAGCCGTCCCAGATGAGGCTGAGAGTCAGGAGGACGTCCACCGACTGCTGACTTAAAGCTTCAACAGCTAAACATACGTTGTGTTTGCAGGACAGACGGAGAGCTAGCTTACTGCTGCTGCAGAAACCAAACCTCTGACTCACTTTGCTAACGTGTCTCGTTCTCTCTGCAGCTGCACGATTCAACAAAGCATCATGGAGGTGTAAAATATGTTGACATCGGTGACGTCATCGCGCTACGTCATCTGTCAAACCTCACAGCTGATCTCGTTCAGTGGGACAGAGATCAGGACGGACGGCTTTAGGATCAGCTGTGGTTTGATGATGGGTTTGTTCTGACTCTCAGCCACAGATCCAGAGTCAGCAGCTCGCTGTGGAGTGAAGGAACCTCGTCTGTCTTTATGTTCGTCTTCAGCTCTTTGTTCCTCTTTGTTCCTGCTTTGGGAATAACAAGCTTTCATTGCATAATCCCGCTTTGCAGCTATTCCTAATCCAGATGGTTTGCGTGTCCTGTTGCGTGTCTGGATTATCACGCTGGGTCTCGCCGTAGACGAGGGATTTAAACCCTCTTTGCTTTGTTTGGGGATGATTTAGCAGCATCCCTCCGGCTCCTGCTGGGGTTTTGTGCATCGTTGTAAAAGAGACAAAAGTGTCCTCGATCCGTGTTTATACATCATGAACCACGATGTGAACTGTTCTGTTTTATATCAGCCAGAGATGAGGGGTCGTCTGTATGAAACACATTAATGTCTCTGTGAATTGTGGGATTAGTTTTGTGATCGTTAATGTGAAGAGTGACTCACAACACGAGGATCTGTTGGATCTGTTGGATCTGTTGGTGCTCCAGGTTTCGTGCAGCAGGCTGGTTGGAGGTGGTGGAGGTGGTGGAGGTGGTGGAGGCTTCAGGCACACCACCGCTGTCAGGTTGATGGTTCCCAGGAGGTTTATATTACTGCAGCCGGCAGCAGACTCAGTCCAGCGCTCTCATGTTACCCATCTCTGGCTGTCAAACCTGCAGAACTCATGACCCAGTTCTGCAGATCTGGCTCGATGACCACGTCTCAAATCTTCAAAAAGGTCTGATGTTCGACCAAACTCATCAATCAGAGCTTCTGTTGGCAGAGTTAATGTTTTGGTTTCATCATTTTTTTTCAAAGTGTAGGAACAGTTCTGTCTTTATCTCCTCAGTTTCTGAGTTCTCAGAACAGTTCTGGAGCTTCACAGTGAAACAGCTGAAGACTTTTCAAAGTCGTCATCGTCTTTTCAAATGAGTTTGAGATCTTGGTGCATCCAGAGACTGTGATCGCAGCAGACGAGCTGTCCGGAGCCGTCTGACGTTTCTTTGGTTGTTTAGTTCCATTTTAAAACACGTCTTCACTCTTCAGTGTCAAACTAATCCAGTGATGTGCGTCTGTGCACACACCAGCACGCTGCCAACAGGAAGTGCTAACAGCGATGACTCTGAAACTTCACCTGTTCCTTTAAATCGTGTTTCTCTTCTGCATTTTCAGTGAATGTTAACACGCATCATGTAACCAACAGCTGAGCGCTTCATCTTCTGTGTGATGAAGTCATTACAAACAGAGACGTGCTTCTAATTCACGGCCCTGCCGGCTCGTCCTGTTGGTTCGGATGCCAACTGCGCCCACATCGATCAGCTGTGCTCGTTTTTCTTCTGACTCATCTCGAGCTGTTGTTGTTGTTGTTCTCCGGCTCACACGGTTCTTTATTCTACTCTCTCTACAGATATTGACATGAAGAAAGACATTGAGACTCTAATAGCAGAGGAACGTGCTGATATCATCTTGAAATATGCTACGGTGAGTTTGTGGTTTTCTTACCTTTCTGATTCATTCTGTTAAAACATTGATCCAGTATCGAGGTGTAGAAACGTCTCCCTGCTCTAGTTATTCTTTACATTGTGTAGAGTGAAAACATTCATCATCATCTTCATCATCATCATCATCATCATCATCATCGTCAGTACTGCAGGAGGATATGTGTGTAGTTACATCCTCTCCTGTGTGTTGTGTGATTTTCTGTAGGATGGAGAGTTCACACGTGGTTGATTTTGTGGTAAAAGAAACCAACAGACACACTGAGGAGGACGAGAGTGTGAACGCACACGTGTGTTGTGTGTTTTGTGTGCGGTGCATCTCTGCATGCGTGTGTGTGTGTGTGTGTGTGTGTGTGGGTGGATGTGAGTGTGCTGCCACAGAGCATTAATAACACGTTGTGTAATAATACGTTTGAGCGTGTGGTTTTCGTGTGATTGGAGAATGATGACCAGATTCATGAAATCCGACTGAAACTGAAACTAACATTTAAAACCTGGCATGAAAATATTTAAACTGACAGAACTTAAAACTAAATGCAGGCGTGGAAATCTGCCTCTGTGTACAGTTTCAGTCTCGAGCCAGTGACGATCAGTAAGTGATCACAACTCGTGCAGCGCCTGTGAAAACATGCTGCTTGGCTCAGATGCTCTGGTGACGTGAGAGGTTTACAGATCCAGTCTGGAGCCTCTGAGCGGCTCACAGACTCATCGGGGCCGACCGGATAATGTCAGACATGTTTGATATTTAAAACCTGGATGATTCCATCGGTTCTGACCGAGCTGGCCCACAACAACCCAATGAGAGACGCATCCTGGTGCTGCCATGCAACGCTAAACCTTCCAGCTCTCGAGGCTAATGTTAGCTAACATGCTACTGTCAACAATAACAAATCTCACCTCAAGAACATGGAACCAGTGTTGACGGCGTCTTCGCTCTCATCCAGACTCGTTAAACCTTCTGCTTTTGCTTTTGCTTTCTAAAGCATGTTGTTGCAGCACGCTAATCTCAGTTCTGTTTATGTCTGCTTCCCCGTGAGATCCTGAGCTCATCACTGTTCTCATATCAACGGGTCGTGTGTCCAAATTACACTAAATTCAACTGTGCACTTCCTGTGGTCCTCAGAAACAAACCTGCCAAGTGTGGAGTAGATTTCCTTGCTGACTGGTACCGGAGGAAACTCCTGACAGCGTCGGACATGTTGGCTCATTTTCTTTTTCAAAGATCCTTTATTGATTTGCTTGCCCACAAGCAGCCCACACGGATTTGAGAGACTGAACTTTGTAACAAACTGAATTTCTATCTTTTGTTTTTTGTTGAGTCACTGAAGGCTGCCATCTTTATTTTTGGGTGAATATTATTTGAACTTGTCTAATTCGAACCTGCAAAAAGGCAAAACCGATGATCTGCTGATCTTTTACAGTTTATCAGTGCTGAGAAACTTACTTCGATTGATAATCAAGTTGTGACCTTTAAATCAAACGGTGACGCCCCTCATGCTGAGAGATCATCAGACCAGCTGTGTGTTGAGATAATTCCCAGATGTTTTGTCTAAAACCAGCTGAGCAGCATCAGGTTATAACGACAATGACAAAAACAGATGTTGTCACGATTCAGGACAGAAGCCGTGACGAGTCTTCACTCAGGACAACAAGCCACTTCACCGGATGCTCGAGTGGTGAAAGTGCTGATGCAGAGTTGAACGTGGGGGGACGGAGATGAGGTTAAATTTAGCTCCGCAGCTCGGAGCAGAGGGGTGGGGGTGATGGTGGCGGTGGTGGTGGGTTTGCTCCGTCTAGCCATAGCAACAGCTGTGACACACTGTGCAGCGATTGACTTGACAGCGACCTCCGGGGGCTGGCTGCAGACCCGCTCGTTCTGATTTCTGTGTGTGGATGCTGGTTTACAGCAGAGTGCAGCGAGGAGCAGCAGAGCTGGAGGACGATCAGCTGTTTGTTCCACAGACACATGAAGGTTTCCGTCGTTCAGGCTGGTCTCAGAGAGGCAGAGCTAACCTTCCTCCTGCTCTCTGTGGAAACGAGGCCTGCAGACACAATGTTGACACTGTAAATCACCTCACGTGGAACAGATGAATTAAAGGAACACTGTGTTCAACACATTTTAATGACAGAGTGTCGTGGCTTGAAACCAAAAGCAGTGAGTGACGACCTCCTGTGTTGGTGTTGGCTGTGCGTTCCATCGTTTGCTGTCGTCTTGAGTTTTTCTTGGATTCATCGCCGACTGTCCTCTGAACTCAGAATGTTTTATTTGACTCAAGCTGTTGTAAAAATGCATTTTACCATCATCAGAGCCTGACTTATATACCCAACACCAGCCCATCAGACCTTCTATCAGGCATTTAGCCCCAGCTACAACAGAACCTGACAGAACCTGACAGAACCTGACTGATCTGAAACACAAGTTTAATTCAGTATCAGTGATATTCTTTGTTCTCCTTCTTTTGTCTCACTGGTCATTTTGTGAATCAAATCATGTGAGTCGTATCTTTGAATTCAGTAGTTCTACATTAGCATTAAAGTGTGTGTGTGTCTCTGATCCGGTTCTGTAACTCTGTGTGTGTCTCTGATCTGGTTCTGTAACTCTGTGTGTGTCTCTGATCCGGTTCTGTAACTCTGTGTGTGTCTCTGATCCGGTTCTGTAGCTCTGTGTGTGTCTCTGATCCGGTTCTGTAACTCTGTGTGTGTCTCTGATCCGGTTCTGTAGCTCTGTGTGTGTCTCTGATCCGGTTCTGTAACTCTGTGTGTGTCTCTGATCCGGTTCTGTAACACCGTGTGTGTCTCTGATCCGGTTCTGTAACTCTGTGTGTGTCTCTGATCCGGTTCTGTAGCTCTGTGTGTGTCTCTGACACCCTCAGTGAGGAAGTATTTTTAGTCCTCTCACTTTCATGGCGCTGACATCACTCGCGGCGCCTCCGGAGCTCAGAGAGCGACTCGACCGCGGAGAAGCCGAGCGGTTTCCGTGTGCACAATCTGACCCTCTCTGAGAGCAGGAGGCCGATTGGCTGCTTTCCAGACGTGCAGCCAACCACACAGCGGTGTTGTTATTCAGAGCGCAGTGAGAAGCCTCTCCGGTAGGCTGTCGGAGGATTAGTTCCCTCTCTGTTATGTCAACACTGGGACCAGATTGTAGCTGAAATGGATTTTCCATGATACAAACGTCGCTGCTGAACTTTGTGCTGCTTCATGCAGATTCTGAACACATGTTGGACAGTTTGACTTATTAAAGCTGTTCGTGTTGAAACCTGTTTCTAACATATGAGGACTGTGTGTGTGTGTGTGTGTGTGTGTGTGTCGTGTGTTCGGTGTGCAGAAGGGGCCCAGATGTTTTGACAACTATTGGATGAATTGCAATAAAAAAGAGATTCGTGACATCCGTCTGGGCCTCTGATGGGTTGAAATGGTGTTTGTCGATCTTAACGAGAAACTGTGACATCAAAAATGTATTCGTCTCTCGTCATCGCGTCCCGTACTGAGCATGAGGAGCATGAGATGTCCTAAAATGGCCACCGTACAGAGGATGAGGTCGCCTCTTACATTTTTACCCTTTTTACCCTTGAGCAAGGCTTCAAACCAGCCAGCTGCATGTTCTCTGGTAATCTAACAACACAAATAAAGACGATTGATTTTAGAATTTAGTTTTACTTTTGGTGTGGAGGGTTCAGTAACACACACTGACATGTTTTAGATAATTTGAATCTGTATCAATAAGTGTGTGTGTGTGTGTGTGTGTGTGTGTGTGTGTGTGTGTGTGTGTGTCTCCAGGGCAGGCAGGGCGGGGTGGAGATCGACCCCTGGGAAGATGCCGACTACAGTATCTACAAAGTCATCGACCGCTTCGGCTTCATGCAGTAAATCTTTTCTTTCCTCTCTTGTTTGTGTCCTTCCTGTCGCTGAAGTTCGCTCTCAGTGTTTGAACCTGATGGTTTGTTCTTTTACTCATTCATGTTCTCCAGCGAGGATGAGCTGCCGGCCCCGACTGCACACGAGGAAAAGGTAAAGATGGGAATGATGAGAAAGCTGCGGCCTGTCGTCAGCTGTGTGTTCACCAGCTTCTGTCTCGTTCACAGAGGAAGCAGCTGGAGATCGAGCGAGCAGAGAAGTGGCTGAAGATGGTGAAGAAGTGGGATAAATATAAGAACAGCGACAGAGTGAGAAGCAGCCCACACACACACCAGATCTGCTTATTATCATTATTCCTGCTTTCTGTTTGACACTGGTATCTGTGAGGACGCGCAGAATGAATCAGTGTCGAGTCCAGCAGCAGTTTCCTGCAGCGACTCTCTGGATTCCTGCACGACTCGCTCACTCCTTCTGAATAACTCGGATCAGAGCTTCACGTAATCCCTAAAATATGAGTCAACTAGAAGATAATTGGAGGGGAAAACCAGCACCCACACCGAGCTCTCAAACACTCAGCGCTGACACAGTAAAGCTCTGCTCGTGTTTCTCATGTGAACTCCTTTATTATCTGTAGCAACAGAGATGTTCAGCCTGTCTCAGCTCAGAGGTTTGGTTTGAGTCCAGCGTCAGAACCTCGTCTCCAACCACAGGAACAGCTGACGACGATCCGAAACATGTGGAGCGTCAAAGTGTTTAATATCATAGATAAATAAATGATTAGGAAAGAAATGATCACATGAATACTTTGTGGAAAACACATGAATGAATCTGTAAAATGATTTTCATTCAATCAAATCATTCAAATGAAACATCTTGAAATCAGACAGATCCAGATCGTTCTTCCTCACAGAGACCAGCCGTCTAAACTCGCCTGGTTTCTTTCATCATGAACTCCTGGATCCGTCTTTTATCTGAGCAGCACCAGAAGTTAATGAAGTGTTCTGGGCTGAGACTCGTCCTCAGTAGATTTTGTGTCATCCTGCTGACAGACAGACAGACGCAGGTGAAAACAACCTGTGATTCTCTTCAGTTTACTTTTTATTTCACAGTTTCTCTGGTCCAACACGTACAGAACCTGCTGCGCTCTGTTCACTGAATATGTTTCACATGTGAGAAACTTTTTCTTTGTTCCTGTGAGCGCTGTCGTAGGCGAACCTGTAGGCGGTTAAACTTGTGCGGTGACTCACGCTCCACAGCTCTGTAAACCTCCCGGCTCTTTGTTTCACCCACTGTTTATCTCTGCCGCTGTCTAGATGGTGAAACGGGTGTACAAGGGCATTCCCCTGCAGCTGAAAGGCCGGGCCTGGGCCCTGATGCTGGACGTGGAGAAGTCCAAGAAGGAGAACGAGGGAAAATATGAGGTGAAAACACAGACGATGTTCTTCAAGCATCTAGAAGTTTAAATGTGGGAGACGTGATGTAAACGCAGCGAGTCGATGGTTTCTGGAAACTGATCTCAGAATATAAACTGCTTTCTTCTAAAGTCTGAATGAAATCAGGTGATAATCTCTCTACTCGTGCTTTGTGCTCAGAAAATGAAGGAGCAGGCCCGGCGGTACTCGACTGAGATCAAACAGATCGACCTGGACATCAACCGGACCTTCAGGAACCACATCATGTTCATGGATCGCTTCGGAGTCAAGTAAGTTTCTCAGTGTTCAAACAGACGAATTCTCCATCTGTCATTGATTTACATCGGAGCCAAACGTTCGGGCTCGCATTCTTTTCCTGGAGGTTCAGAAGCTCGACTCGGTCTCAGGTGTCCACAGGTTCTGGTTGTTATTCAGAATCAGAAAGTTTTCATGTGCCGGTTAGAAACACAAACTGTGGCGGAGGCTGATTTTGAGACCTCGGTGTGAACTTGTGCCGAGTGTGAGAGAGGTATTCAGGCCGCGTTCTGGATGGAACCTGATCCGGTCACAGAGTGATGTCACCGGCAGTTTAATAGACCGCAGGCCCGTTCAGGAGAGCCGCAGTGGAAAGTCCGGAGCAGCAGAACATTTCAGTATTTAACAAGAGTTCAGCGGCCCTGCAGCAGTGAACCTTTCTGTAGTGACGGAGGAGTGACGGGGTTCTGCTCTCTGTGTTTCATCTTCTCTGTTTCATCGGGTTTGTTTAAAGGTCCGGTCCAGTTAAAACGGGCCTGTAGACGGCAGCACCACCTGAACTCAAGTCTCTCTCTGACATTGTTCACTTATTCTCTGTTTTTCTCGAGGTTTTCAGGATGCATGCACCCAAAAAATATGTTTTTGTATTAGTTTTTTAAAATGATGTATCCTTAGCACACACACGCCTCCAGAACCTCCAGAACCTCCAGAACCTCCAGAACAATGTGTCCCTGAGTAGAACTGTGTTGGCGTGATGCAGAAATGGCTGCAGTCAGATTACAGACGGATAAACTCTCGTTACTTTGAGTTCATCAGAGACAAACTTGTAATAGTCGAGTGCAAACTGAGCACAACTCTGTACAGAGAGAAATATCAGCAGGTCGTCAAGTATTGATAATTAATCAGTGTTTGATCTCGTAGAGGTCGAGACTATTAAATTGTTCTGAGAACTGTCCTATAAATCACACGTACGATGACGTTTCTGCTGCAGTTTGTCGTGAAGCTGTTGAAGTATAAAACTGTGAAGACACACGAACAGTTAAACGTCGTGGAGACGCTGCTGTGAACCAGCGAGCTCACAAACCTCTCACTTCTCTCTCTGTGACGGGGCGGCGGCCATGTTGGCGACATTTCACTTCATCTTTACGACATTTGTGACTTGAGTGACTTCCTAC
>OMLP01016240.1:11223-22554 GCA_900302685.1 Spondyliosoma cantharus
CTACATGATGTTGTAAACTCACAGACATGCTGTGTGTGATCGAGCAGAGTTTATTTATCTTCTCTTTGACTAAAATAAGTTCCTACGTCTGTAATAATTCACTGCAGTAACACTATGTAGTAACACTGTCAGTGTAACTCCTCTTCACCTCCTCATGTTCCTCCTCTCCTCTCCTCTCCTCTCCTCTCCTCTCCTCTCCTCTCCTCTCCTCTCCCTCTCCCTCTCCCTCTCCTACTCTACTCTCTCCAGACAGCGTCCAGCATTAGGCAAATGTTTAGCTGCCTTCTCAGCAGCCTTCCCTGTTGCTTTCCTCGAGCATCACATTAACAAGTTCAACAGCTTCTCTATCTACAATAGCAAAGGAGCTAAAGACAGAGCAGGTACTGCTGAATCTGATTTACATTTCACTGTTTAGCTGCTCTGTTTAGTTGCATTTTACGTACGAGGGTGCTCAATATATACAAATACTGTAGTAATTATGTACTTGAGTGTGAGAATTACACACTAGTTACTGTCAGCTTCAACTTACAGAGTAATGTACAGAGTGCTGAGTATACACTACCCGTTCCTGACTTCTGACAGTCTGGTCCAATGCCATCACCACAACTGGGCCCATTAAAGAAAGACGGCTAACACTAGTTGCCCCCACTTTCTTTTTGATAAAGGGGAAACACAACACTTGTGTGCAGGAGTTGCTGATGGCTCAGCAGGTGATGAAATAAGATGATTGAAAAGTAATGTCGTTAGGCGAGGGTAACTAACTACATTCTGTGCGTGATACAAGATTAACATTGTCAATATGTTTAAAAAAATGTAGTAATTAAGTTATAAAGTATGCGTTCATGTTTAGATTTATGTTTGTTGTTTAACCACATTTATCTTAGCCCTAGGTCTTCCAGGGCAGGTCGGAGAGGTTTGTCCTCTCATCCCAAACTTAGAGAAGTCTTTGGAGGAGATCATGGAACTGGCAGAGTCTGGCATGAGATACACTCAGATGCCTCATGTCATGGAGGTGGGATATATAGTTAACTTCCTTAAAAATGCATATCAACCATACTTTTTCTTCAGGCTGCTCTGATTTCTTTTCAAAATCCTCCATTAAAACTACCATATCAGACCGTTAGGTTCTACTCAATACTGTATATCTACAGCTTTACCTTTATAGTGTTAGCGAGTGCCATGGACACCTCACACATTGCTCATTAAAAGTTAGAGTTGATAAGCCTGTTTTTAACCCAGTAGTGCTCCTCCAATGTTTTTATCTGTGTGGGTTCATTGCCAAACTGTCAACAGAAAGCTTTAAAGCCCCCCCTCAGTTTTTCTTCCAGTCTAATGGTCAACGTACTTTGTCAAACAGAGAATGGGGGCGTGGTTAATAGTCATACATTGTTATTACCATGGCAACCAGACTGCCGATCTGGCAAGATCAACATCATTAGCATGGATTAGCAATAGCATCGATATTAGCATGGACAAGCTGCATGAATATAAACAGGGATGTCACTCAAACAGAAGTTCTTCTTGTGTATTGAGCAGCTGCAGAGTTTATTCAGTGTCAAACTGTAACTTGTACTGTACATTTACTGCTACGAGACAACTTCTCTGCCAAACTTCTCTCTCTGCTCCGGTCGCTAACACAGAAATATAGGAACTATCTGTCCTTCTCTTGCTCGATGACTCACACACACACACACACTCTACGCACTGCCCTGTTTCTTGAAGAAGTCACACCGCTTCGTGCAACGCCTATTGGAGGATGACGTATGACTCCCAGATTCTACTATGGTCATATGTCCTTACTCGATATTGGCAACAGCTTCAATTAAGTGACAAAAAAATTGAGCAGTTATTTGTCAAAAAATATTCAGCGAATAGTATGGCTCATCAACAGTGTCAGGAAATGACTCAGAAGAAACATCCAAATACACTTGAGGGTGGCTTTAACTGCATCATGACAGGATGTGGAATGGAGTAATCTCACGATCATTTAACCCGCAGTATGCGTTTTTTCCTTTTTCTGCAGGTGGTGTTGCCCATGTTGTGCAGCTACATGTCTCACTGGTGGGAACATGGACCAGAGAGCAACGCAGACAAAGCTGACAGCTGCTGCACCTCTGTGACCTCTGAACATATGAACACTCTGCTGGGAAACATTCTCAAAATCATCTACAACAACCTGGGAATAGATGAAGGTGCCTGGATGAAAAGACTGGCAGGTAAACATGATCATGTGTCTTCCGTATCTGTTACCTGTTGTGTTACCATGACATGTGTTTCAGAGTAGCGATAATGACTTTATCTAAAGAATGCAATTTTTAAAAGTGCATTTAATGTTAAACTTAATATTGTTGTCAAATAGTTGAATATGTATCATTCTATGCTTAATCAATATAGCGGTAAAATAACCCCATCTCTTTCCTTGCTTTAAAGTATTCTCTCAGCCAATCATCAGCAAGGCCAAAGCCCAGCTTCTCAAGACTCACTTCCTGCCTCTGATGGAGAAACTCAAAAAAGTGTGTCCGGTCATTTTATTATTTATTGTAAATTATTGTGTAGTGCATCAGAATATTGGTGGACTCAGGAGTAATGTGTTAAAGGATTTCACATTAAGTATGTCAATCTAATGCAGTCTTTTTAATCTTTAAATATTTCAATCATATTGAAACAAGTTCAGCTGAAATACTGCTAAATACAGTGTTAGGGTACGTCACTGTCAAGATTTTACACTGATGTTTTATTTTAAATGATTTAGTTTAATCTGCTAGCAAAATACAATAACTGCTTGGACTTTCATCTACTTTAGCTTCTCCCAAGATTTAATAGCAGCTACTTTGCACCAGTTTTCAGAGATTTGTCGAATATGCTTTTCTCTCCTGTGTGAACTGATACTCTGCTAAGCTTTAATTCTAGATTAAAATTTCCTATTCCTCCTATAACGTTCATACAAAAATAAATAAAAGTAAAAATAAAAGTATGATTATAATACTGCTACTTCAGTTAGGATCACAATATATTTGGTATTTGATTATGAGAAATCAATCTATCAATGTGTCCTATAGAAAGCAGCAGTTGTGCTGATGGATGAGGAACAGAGCAAGGCAGAGGGGAGGGGTGAGATGTCAGAGACAGAGCTCCTCATCATGGACCAGTTCACCGTACTGGTCAGAGACCTGTATGCCTTCTACCCTCTCCTCATAAGATTTGTGGACTATAACAGGTACACTGCTCTAATTGAATGGTTGACCATCCCATCCCATCCCATACCTACATCACAAATGAATTACACACTGTGATATGTGGCCGTCCAGTAGATGCTTAAAGGTGTCCTGTGGAGTTTCTCTGTGTCCTTCCTCTGTGTTATTCAACAAAATACATTGTTTGTGTCCTTGAACACTGAAAAGTTTATCAAGTGCATTTTCAATAACACCTAATTGAACATATGCAAAGTAGATTTTGAAGCACTTTAAATCCTGTGTTGTTTACATCCATGTTTACTAGCTTGCAGTCTTCGTCTTCCCCGACTTTTTTTTCACAGTACTGCATATATTGGCTTGTTATCACCGTTAGTTAATTAGTACATTAGTGTGACACAATTAGTCACAGTGTAATATGTCACCCAATTGCATGTGTTAAACAAAACAGCGACCCATTCATCAGATAGCTCTGTAGAGCCACTTGAGGTCTAAAACTGCACAGGAAATACTTAAGTCATTATCACTAAACTGCCTTGATATACTGACAGGGCCAGATGGCTGAAGGAGTCCAACCCAGAGGCTGAGGAGCTGTTCCGCATGGTTGCCGAGGTGTTCATCTTCTGGGCGAAGTCTCATGTAAGAAAATCATTCAGTAGAATGTAAAGTAGCACAGTAACATGCTGCTGATTTCAAATGTGACAGTCGGTGGTGAACAACTGGGCACGATAGAAGATTGAATGTGTCCACTTACTGGTAATTTTAAATATCCTTTATTGAGTCTACAGCCGCACTAGCAGCTCTGACAATGCTAACATTCTTCATGTTCAGCCTGTGTGCTTTTCATTCATAGCTTAGCATGTTAGCATGCAAGCATTTACATAAAAAAAGAGCGCACAAGTGTCTATTCTCTTCATAACCGTGACATACTCTACAGCTACAGACATTAAAACTGTACTGAAGCGCAGGTGTGATGTTGACCTATCTGCAGGTCATTTTCAGGTCTACCGCTCGCATGTCATGATAAAAATAGTCGAGACTCTGATTTACTAGATGACACACCACTGCTGGCACATGCGTGTGAGCCACGCTACTCACTGTGTCTGCTTTAACCTGTTAACATGGATGCTGAAATAAAGAGAGACATTCAGCCACACACACACACACACACATGCTGCCCATGCAAGCAGTGTGTTCAGCTCATAACAATGTAACAATGGAGTGATGGATAATGACTGTTTTCATCTCTAGAACTTCAAGCGAGAAGAGCAGAACTTTGTGGTCCAGAATGAGATCAACAACATGTCCTTCCTCATCACTGACACCAAGTGTAAGATGTCAAAGGTATTGACAAATGTATAGAAGGGATGTGGAGTGAATCAAGGTCTGCATAAGGAGGAACACAACATGGAAGCTTAATAAATTCTTGTGTGCATTTCTTGTATTCTGATGTTTACCTTTGCCTCAGGGAATAGTTTCAGACCAGGAGAGGAAGAAAATGAAGAGAAAGGGAGATCGATACTCAATGCAGACGAGTCTGATTGTTGCCACTCTGAAGCGCCTGCTGCCTGTTGGACTCAACATCTGTGCCCCTGGAGAACAAGAGCTCATCGCACTGGCTAAGAACCGCTTCACCCAGGTATCAAAACTGCTTCTGCATAATACAACAGTATCTATTGTATGAGACATCCATATGACAAGGGGCTTTATTTTATTCATCTTTATTAACAATACATGAACTTTCCCTCACTTCAGGTGAAACGCTTACTTTGAATTTCAAGTAGCATCATTTGCCAACACAAATGAATTGATAATAAAATAAATAAATAAATAAATGAATACAGAAACGCTTCAATTTACAGGTCCAGTACCCAATGAATACTTGCAAACTACTTGATTATTGGCAATAAGCCTAAAGAAAATCTACATTAACAGTACAATAAATCCTTCAGTCAGGATCACAATACTGTGACCGCTAATTAGAGTTTTAAATGATCTTTTCCATTTGCATACAATGTATTTGATGTTGTTTTCTGTCATTCCGGACCTTTTATTGAATGGCAATACTTGTCTCACAATAGACCGTACATTTACTCTCTCAACAGAAAGATACAGAGGATGAGGTTCGAGAGATCATCAGGAACAATCTCCATTTACAGGGAAAGGTAAGAAAACTTTTAGCTTGTAAGCTTGAGCCTACAGTCAATGTACAGCAAGTACATTTGGGTAAACGAGATGACCTCATGCTTAGCGGACAGTCTGTTTGATAACAGATCCAACATATGGTTATCCATCTAGCTCAAATCCATACATTTAACCCAAGTCTTAAATAGTGGTGCGCAGACATAATGCACATATTAGTACATATCATGTCCTCTAAGTGTTTGACTGTATGTGTGTGTCTTGTACAGCTGGAGGACCCAGCTATTCGTTGGCAGATGGCTCTGTACAGAGACCTCCCAAACCACTATGAGGACACCTCCAACCCAGAGAAGACTGTAGAGAGAGTCCTTGACATCGCTCATGTCCTCTTCCACCTGGACCAGGTGTGTGTGTGTGTGCGTGTGCGCGCGTGTGAGTGCATGTGTGTGTGCATGTGTGTCGTGCGTGCAAGAGTGCATGCGTATGTTGTGTTATAAGAAGAATAGACAACACAAGGCAAAAGACATTTGGAACATTGTATTTGATTAATTGTGGGAGTACAGGAAATGTGAATTATATTTATTGTATCTCTCTTGAAGAAGTCAAGCTGTGGAAAGAGAAGCCGGCTTGCACTCTCCTCAGAACAGCTGATGTTGTTGGCTATTATTAAAGTTGCCCCTAAAATAGACATAACCATGTTTGTTCTTTAAAAAAAAGAAGGGGTTTGGGCTTTGTGGCCTCCAGTTGGTGAGTCTTCTGTACTAAGTGGTTCAGTGTGTGTGTTTAGGTTGAACATCCTCAGCGCAGCAAGAAGGCTGTGTGGCACAAACTGCTGTCCAAACAGAGGAAGAGAGCGGTGGTTGCTTGCTTCAGGATGGCACCACTCTATAACTTACCTAGGTAAGTTATGCAAACGCACACATTGATGCACACATGCGGGATATACAGAGTGTGTACTGTGTGTACTGTACATTTGGGGCCAGATGCATAAAACGCTCTAGATTCATGACTAAATGTGTGTGTATGCATCTAGACAGAAATATGCATACACAGCTCAGTCACTCTGAAAACAAGAGCACGAGCATGAGCTTCATTTCCACTCCCGCAATTATCCGTGAAGGGATGTAGGAACAGCCTTAAGCATGCCTGCCTCTCAAGTCATTAGACTTTCCAATTAGACGATCAGCAAAGAACAAAACTACTGCTTTTTGTGTTTCATCAGTGAGGTTCTCCAACAGCATCAGAACAGCTGTCATTACCTGTGACCGTTCCACATGGCTGTGGCTATTTACAGCTGTGGCACGCACATGTACCTGTAAACCCTGATCACTATGAAATGTCAGTAATCACTGTTGTTAGACCTCATATTGAAACAGATTTTACAAAGTGTTTTGTAATTCAGAATCAAATGAAAAGATCCATAACAATAAAGTAATGGCTCCACTGTAAATAAAAAGAACGCTAAAATTATGAAGTGTCTTTGATGTGACATTTTGCGGACTGCAAAATAATACCTAACACAATCAGTGGAATTGACAAGAAGCCAACAGTGTTGTACTTTGAAGCGTCTTTCCTTATATTTCATGTCCACTTCATCATTTCACCTGCAGCTGTGTCTAGAAAAACATGTGTACTGGTCCGAAGTATGTGTGAGGTACACACATTCTTACCACACATTCTGTTTGTTTTTGCATGCACATTCTGGCTCACATCTGGCACCCTGGTGTGTCTTATAAAACATATAGAAAACATGAACATTGTATTAATATTATTACGTTTTTATTCCCACTGTTTCTCCCCCAAACTAGGCACCGTGCTGTGAACTTGTTCCTGCAGGGCTATGAGAAATCCTGGATTGAGGCAGAGGAACACTACTTCGAAGATAAACTCATAGAGGACCTTGCTGTAAGTTTATTTTAAGATAGGTGTAAGAAAAGTGGAAATATTTTGACTCTGGCAGAATCTCTTCTTCTTCGAGGTAAAGTCCTAAGGGCTGCTGTCTTTTTTCAGTGTGTATCATATGTCTCATATAGATGTGAATATGTGTTTGTTTCAGAAACCAGGGGAACAGGAACCATCTGAGGAAGAGGAGGGGTTGAAACACATTGATCCACTGCATCAACTCATTCAGCTGTTCAGCAGAACAGCCCTCACAGAAAAGTGGTGGGTTCTCAGACATGTTATTTGAGATACAAGGTTCTCCCAAATATGGGATATTTTCTGCTCCAACATAATTAAGCTGACATCTTGACAAACAACTGCCTTACACGTCTTGTAAAAAATGGGCTATCCTTGTATCAGGCCCCAGTCTACTTTAGGCCAACATTTACAGTTTACAGTTACAGTTTTTTTTCTGCTAGCCCTTTGAAAAGTATCTTGAATTTTCTGATTTGCTAAATGTTAAGTCCCTTCACCGCTCTCGTGTTTATCTGTGCTCTTTGCTGTTCCACACTGGGCTGGTGCAGTTTGCAGTTGCCGTTTGTGCCTCCATTCAACATGTTTGGAACAAGACAAAAAGAGCTTAAAGTGGATAAAAGTTGTGTCCAGCTGTCAATTTTTCAGTGGGATCAACAGTACCAGTGGGACCCCTTACATAAGAGATCAGAGTAGTTTGAGTTAATCCTGCAATAAATGTCTCTTAATGTGTGTGTTCCCTGTTGCAGTAAACTGGATGAGGATAATCTCTACATGGCCTATGCTGACATCATGGCTAAGGTACCAGCTAATGAACGCCAGTACTAGCAACCATCTCATTGCTTAAAGTGAAACTCTCGCCAAAAAGCAACCTAGGCTTTATTTGTGAATGTATATGAGTCAAACCTTCATGTAAAAGCATAATTACGACGAAAGAGTCACTTTTAAGATTTACTGTAGTTTTGTTTTCTGGCAAGCTCATTTTCAATGAGAGACTGTAAATGCATTATACTGATGTAAATTCATCCTTTTGCTTCATATTATTCCTCTGCTGTCCACATATAACTCTCTCTTCTATCACCCTTTGTTCTCTCAGAGTTGCCATGATGAAGAGGACGAGGACGGAGAGGAAGTGAAGAGTTTTGAAGTAGGTGATCAGTCTGTCTGTTAATCCCAATGATGGTCTTGTCTATAAACTTACATATGCTGCTGATTGTTCATGTTTCCTTTTTCACATGAATAGGAGAAGGAGATGGAGAAGCAGAAGCTGTTGTATCAACAGGCTCGACTGCATGACCGTGGAGCTGCTGAGATGGTGCTTCAAACCATCAGTGCTAGCAAAGGTAGGTCTAATGTGTTCGCATGTTCTTGCTTCCATTCACATACAATTGTCAAACAACACAGACACACCATCCTCGTCTGATCCATAACTCGCTCTCATTTCCTGGAGTTGTTCACTGGAAACCCCAATATTTCCCACAGAGCTTTATTTGAAATAAGCAGGGGACCTGTATCTAGCTCCTATGTCTCAATTGGACAAGCCATGTCTGCCATATTTACTCATTGTGTCTTCTCCTTAACCTTATCTTCTGCATTTGTTGTTTAATGGTAGTTGGCAAACAGGTGTTAGGTGCACTGTTTAGGTTTGACTGCCAGTGTCTGGATCTGAGCGTGGATCAGAATGGTTATGCTCTCACCATAGTGACCGAGTCAGACGTATTCTTCATATGACAGCATGTATTTATCCATGACATGTTTACCTTGACAGTTCGCAATGAATACATGGAATACAACCTCTAGTCAGTGTCCATTAAGTGATGTACCATACAAACTGCACAACTTTTACAAATGTATTTAACAGGATAAATGGTACTGGTAATGACAAATAAAAGACTAAAGTCCAGTTGTCATCCCTGTGTTGTTCCCTCACCAGGTGAGATGGGTCCCATGGTGGCCTCTACTCTGAAGCTGGGCATAGCTATTCTCAATGGAGGAAACTCTACTGTGCAGCAGGTATTTCAGTGTTCAGCCACCTCAGTTTCTGTTATGTACTTGGCCCGTTTTATAATGGTTCTAACATTGTTACTTTCTGCAGTGTATTTAAAAGGCACAGGGAAACCTGTAAATTTGAATACAGTCTGACAATATAACTGCTCTGCTGGATTTTTTACTTTTATGATGCCTAAAATATTAAGTTTTTGTTGATACTTGAAGTTCATTAAATGTCTGTACTTTAGCAATGATGTCATAGTTAGCGATATTATTATATTCGACTACATTCAACTGTTTCTAATGTTCTGCCACTCTGTTGTGCAACCCCAATCCCTCAAAAGTTTTGGACCAGGAGTTGCATTGTGGGTGCGCAACTGGCCCATTTTAAATGACCGAAACATATACTTAATTCCAAACTTTATTTTTGATGAATAAAATTTACATTTTAATACTCAAATCAGACTAAGAGAACATTGCATTCTCTATTTTACAAGTTAACACAAAATGAACATTATGAACTTCATGAAGTTGGATATTATGACAGGGCTGCTGTCACTGACTGAAAGGAAGCATTTGTACAATACGCGCAATCTGATATCATAGTGTTGGTGCTCCAGGATCATAATAATTAATGTTGCTCCATCCTACGATATATGCAGTCCAATCCAGTATCACTGTGAACTGTATCGTGTTTGCCAAAGAAGTTCTCTGTCAAATGTTTATTCTACTGTCGTTCATCCTTGTCTCTTTGACAGAAAATGTTGGATTATCTGAAAGAAAAGAAGGATGTGGGCTTTTTTCAAAGTCTTGCTGGATTGATGCAATCATGCAGGTAACTACATACTGCCTCAGAACTGAAGCAAATATACTGTCGAGTGTTCATTAGACAGCTGGGTTGGATAATGAGTTCTGACAGTGTGTGCACAGGTTCAGTCTATTTAGCTAAAAGGTGTTGAATATAGACTGAACAGAAACAACATTCACAGATATAGTAACTATGTTTACACATACTTTAGTGTTTCACTTGACTGCTCATTCTGTATGTATCTGATTTTTTTTTTTCTGTTTTGTGAATATATTTGGTCCCCAAAATAATGTTACACATTTCATTTGACTTTTATCGCATATCCAGTATATTGCATGTTGCAGCATGTTTACAGTTGCATAGCACTCACCCCTATGCCTCCAAATATGTTGCCGCCTATCATTCCTGCCAAAGCCAGGTGGTGCTCCTGCTCAGTCAGCTTACATCAGTTGACCATGACTTTTTCAAATTGCTGTAATGGACACTCACTCACTATCCGGTGCCTGATATTGCCCCCAAACAAATGTTTTTGCTTAATAACAGCTATTTGGGAGAGTTTTGAGTTTGACCCCCTCATTCGAATTATAGGTCCACAACTGAGCCGAAGTGGTTCCACAAACAAACAAAGCAATTTTTCATAACTCAGATACACATGACTCTCTGAGTAAAACCACTAAAGTAACAAATACCCTGTTGGGCAAAATATATGCACCCACATCCCAATATCCCTACCTCATGAGTAGTGTACATTGACACTATTTATATAGCCCAAAATCACGATCACATTGCCTCAGTGGGCTTTACAATCTGTACAGTGAACAACATCCTCTGTCCTTAGACCCTCGATTCAAGTGAGGAAAAACTTGCCATGTTGATGCAAAAAAAGACCCTTTTAACACGGTAAAGAAATCGATGTAAGAAACCTCAGGAAGAGCCACAGAGGAGGGGATCCCTCTCCCAGGATGGACAGACATGCAATAGATGTTGCGTGTACAGAAAAGAACAACAAATCACAGTTTACAAGTTGCAGTGACAGAATATTGAGCGACTTTGACAGGGGCCAAACTGTGATGGCTAGACGACTGGGTCACAGCATCTCCAAAACTGCAGCTCTTGTGGGGTGTTCCCGGTCTGCAGAGGTCAGGATCTATCAAAAGTCCATCATTATGTATTTTGCAATATGCTGAATAGCACTGGCTCAGGTATAGTCTGGGATGGGCATACAGTAGACTGAATAGGCTGAATCTGCAATGTCTCAGTAAGGTGGTGGTCTTATTTGTGACAGCA
>OMLP01016241.1:0-15948 GCA_900302685.1 Spondyliosoma cantharus
CATGTAACGCATGTGTGTGTGTTCGGGTGAGGCCGTGGGGACTGAAATCGCGGCCGGAAAGCTGAAAACTCACCTTCAGAAACTGCAGCCGGGCCTCCAGCTCCGCCTTTCGTATGGAGTCGCTGTAAACCGTCTCCAGCCTGCAAGTGTGAAACCAGAAGGGAGCAGAATTAAAACGCGTGACAGGGCGCGCTTATAAAAAAAGAAACTACAAGGGCGGAAAACGGCAATTTTACAAAACGTATGAAAGGCTCTTTTCATGAGACGGCGGTGGGTCAAACAGTTTACAAGCGAAGGGGGAAGGATGAGGAACAGATACACTTTTCCACCCCAGATACTTCAGCGTGGCAAATCCTTTGAATCACATGAGCTGGTGACCGATTTAGAGGGCTCGTTCTCACTTTTACAGTTTATACAGACTGTAAGTAGAATTTTAACGCTGTCAGTCTATAAAGTCTGTGCCTACACGAGCACTCTGATGCGGTTCGCCCCACGTCTGCTGCAGCGGCTGTTGAAGACTTCGAACAGAGGGGGGGGGGCCTCGCTAATTGTCCTTTTAATCTTTTACAAGCGGAGGAGAAGGATGAGGAAAAGAGTGCGGCTCTGATTAAAACACCCACTCAGCACTTAACTCAACTGCCTGATAGCGAGTCCTGACAGCGATGTCTGAGATACTTAAGTTACGGCTGTGATATCTGGATTCGTTTTTTTTTTTTAACCTTTACGATGCCGGTTTGCTTAATCAGACGCGCTTGTCAGATGGTTCGGGGGTTAAAAATTTTCCCCTCAATTTAATGGAAAGTCGAGTGAAGATTCGTAGTCCAAAAAAAAAGCTTCTCCTAAACGACTGAAGCTTTGAAAAAACAGAATAAAACAACCTTAAAGCTTCATCCTCTCTAATCCAAGTCCCAAAATTGTGTCTTTGACCAGCTGTATGGAGCCATTTTTTTTTAAACAGTTTGTCTGTTTTTCACGTTCCAGAGTTGTTTGTCGCCTATAAAACTTCGCCTGACTCTCCATCGGCGCGAAGGCGAGACGACACCGATGTCGTTTTCACCCCGTGCGAGCATTAAAAAGCTCCTTTCGCACCCACACCTTCCCAGTGTTTGACCCTCTGCGTGACTTTCCGAAACCGACAATCTGACATTCACACCCAGCAGAAAGCAGAAGCGACGGTTCAAACTTCTCTCTCTTCCTCTTTTTTCGGAAAAACTTTCGACGCGAACGATGGACTCCAACACTACGAGAGTCTCCCAGGAGAGATGGTCTTCACAAAATGTGCGCCGATTCCTCCATATTTAAAAATGACATCACCATCGCCAGCTCTGGAGGAATAAACACCGGCGTCGCATCAGATTCTGATCTGATTAAAAGCCGTTTACTGACGGGAGGAGAGCTAAGAGATTACTTTTAATCTGTTGGGATTAAAGACTGGATTTATCTTCTGCGATCTCTGGGTTTGAACGTTGTTGGAAACTTTGAGGATAACGTTAAGTGCACAGCTCAACAAAAAATGACAGCAGGAACTCTCTCTCTCTCACAGCACACGTTTCAAAAAAAAAAAAACCTGAGAAGATTTACTTGCGCATCTCTGCACATGAACGACGTCTGTTGCTTTCCGAGAGTTTGTACCTGATCGTGTTGCCACAGGCCCTGATGAGCTGAACGATCTCCTTGTGGCGGAATCCCTCGACGGTGGCCTCGTTCACACTGGCGATGGTGTCCCCTGTGCACACACACACACACACAATGACACACACACACACAGAGCATGTGAGTTAACCAGCAGGCCATCAGTTCAGGATGCACTTGGTGGCTTTAATCATTGCAAGCTGCAGCCAAACTGAGGCTCGTTTGATTCTAAAAGAAGCATCGACACATGTGCAGCACAACTGTGCGCGTTGTGTCGTGGCGTGCAGTCACTTCGCTTGGAAACATTCACATTTCAACACGTTAACCTCGCGTGTGTTTATTTTATCCGCGAGAGCCGCGACGTCATGCGGTCATTAGTCGTGGCGTGAACTCTCAAAAGCGTGACAGCGGCCTGCGCGAGGCTTCAACACAAAAGCCCGTTTTCCTCTTTTTTTAAAAACCGCCGCTTTCGCGAGATGAGGTCACCGTGTTCGCAGCGAGACGCGGGGAACAATGAAGCGAGCATGTGAGGAATGTAGGAACTGAAACTCAAGTGACAAACGTATGAACGGCTGGATGGAGGGAGAGACAGCAGGCCGACGCTGAGAGCGGCCGGTTTGTGACTCTGCGGTCACGAGTTTGAAAACCAGAGAGCATTTATAGACGGCTCACTGTGACGAATATCCTCCGAACTGATAAAAAAAACAGAATGTGCACGTGTCGGCTTCTTCACACGCTCCGTCTCTCTGTGAGGAATTTCTTTAGTAAAAAAGGGACACAAAAGGAAACGAGCCGTGTTTGCCAAATAAAAACAACACTTCCTTTCAAAAACCAACATGTCGAGGGGTCGTTTCTGCTTCGCTCTTATCTGGCACGCTGGCGAGAGGAGCTGGCAGACACTCGCTGGATGAAATAGCCGCTCGCTTGGTTGTTTGCTGCCTTTAAAACGAGTGGGCGCGCGGGCATATTTGCGCTTCCTTAAAAACAGCCGGCCCGAAACACCCGCGTGCTTCTGTTGTTGACGTAAGGCACGCGCGCGTCAACCGGCGAGCGCGAAAGGAGGATAAGCTGAACCAAAACCTCCTGACACTCGCCTCACTTCCCCAGGTTATTTTAGGCGCAAATACAAAAATACGAACTTACCAACTTTCAGTCCTGCCTGCTGAGCCGGGCTGTCGTCGTGCACCTTGCACACGAACGTGCACATTTCCACGGAGTTCTGGTCCTCGTGGTGCAGGCCGTAAGTCTGAGAGACACAAAAACAATCACACACAAAAAAAGCCTCATAAATACTTGTTTGTTCTTCATGAATTGTTTCACAGACATAACAAGGCAGGAAAAGTCGAGTAAGAGATTCTCTTGTCTGATTAAACAGAGACAGTGAACTTTTTTTTTTCTTCCAACATCTGAGATTAAAGGATTGTTTTCCAGTCCATCTTTGAACGGTACCAACATGCCCAAATTTGCTTGGAAGTGTGTTATCTACCCTGTCCAGATTTTCATTGTTATAAATGTGGGACAAACATCCTCTAATCTGTGCAACAATAACAAAAAAAAAACACACATACCCAAAGAGTTGCACAAATGGCTCCTTAGAAAGAAAGATATCTCCCAGAGTCGAGGTGTTTTGAGGACTCTTTGCGTTACGGCCCCTCTGCTGCGCCCCAGAACGAAAAAACATGTCCAGGGAAGCACAGAGAGGGAACTTCATACCAAGAAAACACCCGATTTTGTTGAACTCGAGATTATCTTTAACTGAAGGAATGTGTTTATTTTTTTGACACAGAAAAGAGGGCTGTGAAGAGAAGATCTATATTTTTTTACACAGCAACAGATACAGATAACTCTTCCAATGCAAATACGGGCATGCCAGGTTGAAAGGGCCGGGCGATACGACCTACAAGATATTTTCATCTTTTGGGGGAAGTTGATTGTGGAGAAGCTATCGAGTTTGTTCAATTTGCCGCGAGGGTGGAGGCCTGCGTCCTTTCAATCCTAAACCTGTCGCCACGGCTCGTCCACGTATCCCCCAGTAAAATAGTTCGACCGGGATGTGTGGAAATGTTTTCAACGCCTCCAGTTTGCACCCTCACGCCTGTTAGCACAATGTTCTGTCTCAGGGCAACGTGAGGTCGGTCGATTTATGTACGTTTTAGTGCCATCTTAAGAACTTTAAGCACACTTTGATGATTGTTGTTGTGAATTGTGTCATCCTGGTATATAATATTCATCTTGATGTTTTGAAATCTCCTCAAGAGCCTTTCATAACTGTTAAGACTGGGCAAAAAAAATAAAAAATATCACTATATTTTTGGCCTTGATATTGTGATTATTGGTACAAAATATGAACGAGATTTCTGAACAATAATCATCAGTGATGTGGACGTGATGACTGAGCGGGTGAAGTTAATATCAGAACAACAGCCTTTAAAGCCGAGTCTCATATCATAATGAAACCTGTTTTAAGACGGAGTAATAACAGATAAGCTGCTTTATAAACCATAAGCCTCATTAAAGTCTTCAGTTCAGCTGATTAAAAAGCAGAACGTTGTTATTTAAGACGACGTGATGCCACAAACACCTTATTGTGCGTCTTGTGTTCACGGTTGTCTGGGAAACCGTTTGTGTAACTTCCACAAGCATCTGCACGCTCTTCCTTGTTTCAGTCACCGCAGCCTCTCTGCAGAAGGTCACTGCAGGTGACGGATCGCTGCGTGACAGGAGGAAGTCTATCCGTCATTCAACGCTGCTGCTGCTGCTGCTGAGGGAGCCTGAAAGTCAGGTACTTTCTCAACAAACAGGTCCAGAGAATGACGAAGCGACGAGACTGTCCCGTAAATTAACACTCAAGCTGTCAAGCTTTCCATCTGTGACAGTCTGAGCCCTCCCTCTAAAACTCGGACCGGGCTCTCTTACGGAAATTTGAATTGATTCAGATCTGCCTCTGTGTGTGCGCGCGTTTGCTGCCGAGCTTCCTCCTCGGCAGCCAGAGAGAGAGAGATAAAGCACATGACCAATGCAAATATCGCTGAAATGCAAATGTCACATTTACATGCTCGGCTGCACATCTGCATCAACACAACAGGCACGGAGGCAAAGGAAACTCAAAGAGTCCGAGAAACTCATCTCTCTCTCTCTCTCTCTCTCTCTCTCTGTCCGCGCTGACCGTCAAAACTCATGATCTCACTTCCTTCTGGCCACAGGCGGGCAGGAAGGGCGAGAACCTCCATCGAACGCGTAAATAGAACAATATGTCTTTTCCCTCGATGCAGCAATCCACTTCAAGAAACTTTTAACTGACCCTAACCCGAACTGAGCTTTACAGTTTCAATCCAATTTAAAAAAAAAAAAAACCCACTCAAATCAACATTTAACCATTTCAGAGAACTATTTAAAGAATGAGGTTTGCCTGACACAGCCGACATTGTGAGACGGAGCTCCTCCGGGCCGACTGAGAGATCCTACAGATATTGAGGTCAAATGTGCGAAGCGTCTGCTTGCCGAGTGTGTGAGAGCGAGGCAGGTATTACCATGGGAAGCGTGTGAGCAAACCGCATGCCTTAAAATAAATGCTGGGAGAGAAAAAAAAAAACCACACATCTCCTACTTTCCAGTCATGGGATCAACGCGGCGTTTAACTGATGCGTGACCTTTTAACCCCCGCGGGCCAAGCGCGCGGATTAAGAGATTTTTATTTTTTTTTTCTTCTGGATAAGATGTTCACGTTTCAGTCACTCAAGCTTCAATCGCCTGCTGACAGGGAAGCGGACGATCGGGGGGGAAAATCCTGTTAAATGGAGCTCGAGTGGGTTTGAGAGATCCTCTTCGTATACGACTGTTAATCCTCTTACCTGGATCTCGAAACCGAACGTCTCCTCCTCCTTTTTCTCCAGGACCACCACCTTCCTGGAAAAAAAAAATAACAAAACAGAAAGACATTTGTTTTAATTCACATGTGAAGATTGCTCGGAAATCGGACAATCAGAGAAGCATTTGTTTTGACTATCAATTAAACAATTAATCAATTTCTAAGGGGGGGGAAAAAAGGCCAAATATTTGATGTCTGCAGGCCGAGACATCTTTCATGGTCAACCCTAACCCGAACATTAGGGATAATCGATTCCTTCGTTTGAGACGTTTCCCACATGTCCGATTCTGAAACGAGGATTTCTTGCTTTCCACTGTTTGATATAACTGTACAATTATAATCTTTTTTTTTTATTTTTAACTGCTGGCTGGGCAAAAAAAACCCAAACATCTGAAGACGTCTGACCTTCTAGAATATCGTGATGGGCATTTTTCAGCATTTTTTTAATAGACCGAATAAAAAGGAAATATTAAAAAGCCTTTTATTATATCAACTGAATCATTAAAAGGCCATTCATCGAGAGAGCCAACATGTTTTTAACCACTAGGGCTCAAAACAACATGTCTGGAACCTTCTTCGACCTTTAGATGATTAAAGTCTTTTTAATATTTCCTTCCTCGTTTTGATCCATATTCTTATATTCCGCCCGCCTGGAGTTCTTCTGGTTTTTGAGGTCAACAAGATGTTTACGTCCGACGTCCGTGTTCCTCTCCTCCGTCTCCGTCCTTATCTAAAATTCGCACGATGGGAGATCTCTGCCGTCCGCACAGGACTTCTACTGTGTCCGGCAGCATCCGGACGTCACGGCTAAACGTACAGTGCAAAGGCCTGTCGGACGGTGGGAGGGCAGCGCTGCCTCTCTCACGCCGCGGAGTACATGAAAATTCATGACAACCCTCAGGAAATATCACGCGTAACAATGGCAGCCGCCAGCGCAGATCGGTGAGTGAAAGAGGGCCTTTCACTCTTAGAGAGGAAGCTGTGAACTTGTGACGATTTCAGGAAGACTGTGTCGTCATTAAAAGATGAGTGCAAAGACAATAGATGGCAGTGACTGACGAGAGGGATTGTACCTTTGTGGCTCCGGTGACTGCGTCAGGGGTTTCCACTTCTGCAGCCCGCCGCCCTGCCAGGAGAAAACGAAAGCAAAGACATGGAGCGCGTCAGACAGCTTACATGAGGTGAATTCACGATTACTCACGAGGGGTTTCCCCCCCCGACAAACATCTCCTGGACACACCTGCTGTAAACATCAACCGGTCCGGCGAGTCCTGAAGCCGCACACGTGCTCCGCGCGTCGTGTTTGTATTTTTAAGCCAAAGAGCCATTATGGCGGTATGAAAGCATCAGCAGTGAAACCAGAAATGCGTGTCTGGCTGCTCTTTGTTTACTCCAAGCAGTCACAAACGTCAGAAGAGGACCGCAGACCTCCTATATTTAGCCGCAATTTCACGCGAGACCAGCTTCCTTCAGGCTCTCAGACTGTTGATCCGAAATTTTAGATCATTTAGAGCCGTTTGTACAAACTCCAGACTATTACAGGGACAATTAGGACTCAGCGGGCGAACGCCAACAGCCACAATGACTACATTGAGTGAAAGTCAACAGCAGGTCAGGACCCGGCCCTACCTGACTGTGTAAATAAGGAAGGCATCTGTCCAGAGGGCTCCACTAAATCACTTACAATCAATCCTCGTCTGTTCCAACTCAATCATGTTCAAATGCTGAACGTCTATGAAAGGCCGCTTTGTGCCTCTGGTCTTTCTCGGTAGTAAAATGTTGCTTTCTTTATGTCCCAACACTTACAGAATTGTCCCGCTCTCGTCTCAATGAGTGCATTTATTCCCAAATACCCACAGAGACGGACGGACGGACGGGGGCGGGTGGAGCAGGATCCCCGTGCCCCTGCGTGTACAATGCCCTGTTGTAGCCGCTCAGTATGGATGTATGTAGGTCTGTGGATAACTGTGCCTCCCTTTACAGTACAACGTCACACAAGGCTGTCTTGAACTAACTGGGATGGCAGAAACTCTCTCACAGAAGCTCCGGAGTTGGCGAAAAAACGAGCTTCATGAGAGACACGGGAGGATGTGTCGATTGACCCACAAGTCATGACAACTTGGAGCCAGAGTTATGCAACACGGGCTCCAGCTGGTGAGTTCTGGATGATCAGAGAAGGAGGCCGTCAGTCCCCCCCGGGGGGGAGGCTTCATCTACGAAAACGTTGTTGGATCTGTACTTGAACTTCATAACTAAACGCACCTGCGATCTATAAAAGCTCAAATCCCTTCAAACCGATTGTGATTTCTCCTGATATCAAGCAGCAGAAATGAGGGTTTGGTCGGGAATAGAACTGGACCCGAAAGAGAGAAATCAAACTTTTTTTTTTTGGAAGACGACGTCACAGCGTGAACACGTGTGGTTCTGTGGTTTAATAAGCGGGGCGACAAACAAACCACAACACGCAAACACGCAAAAGTTCACGTGTTCAAGTTTACGTGTGCGTGTGAAACTGCAATACCACAACGTAACCAGCAGGACAATCATGGATGTCACCCTCATCCTGACCCAGACCAACACGCCGTCATCGGGTTCAAACGCTCGATTCGTTTATCTTTGACGAAGGGCGATTTCTCCGACAGAAGCTGCGATTGTGATATAAAAATAAAAACCCTCTTAAGATCGTGATCACATTAGAATTTGTTAGGATCAGCCAAAGTGAGTGAGTAGGAGTGTCGGGCTTGGGTGGATGTAGGCGCTCTAAAAGTTAGAAAAGAAATTGTGTGTTTTTTTCTCGTTGAAGAAATAACAACATTTCCAAGCGACTCCTTAACTTTTGACCTCTTCATTGTGAAAATAAAAAGCACCAGGAGCTTGTGAAAGTTTCCTAATGACCCTCTAAGATCATAACAATGGCGAAACTTTCCATCATCCCTCTGAGGAACCGAGTCAAAATGACTTGAATCCAGGTCCAGTCCACATATAAAAGTTGTGTAGCGGGCCCTGGTGTACCTGACACAACATGGACCCCTCTCAGGCTCTGGGTGGTCCACACTTGCCCCCTGGATGAGCCACAGCTGTACATTCAACTTCCCAAACATTGTTCAGATGAAGAATCACCAGATAGACTCCTCACGAGACACACTTGTATGAAACAGAACTGAAGATATTTAGCTTCACACAAAACTTCATGGATTCATCTCCTCCTTCCCTCCAAAGAAAACGGGGTTTATTTGTTGCCTGATTTGACGCTGATAAGGCAGAAAACCAGTAGATAACTCTTCATATCTAGAGTGAAACAACTTGTCATAGAGCAAATCTAACTGTCTTGTATGAACCATTAAAAGTTAAAAAGTTAAAAACAACTTTCAGAGTGCAGTTAATAACCAAAACCCTCCAGTTTAGAAGATCTGACAGACAATATTGATGACTTTATACTAAAAAAAAACAAAACCCAATGAATGAGGAGAGAGTCCAGAAAAAAAGTTTTGTTTTACCTTTTTGAAGTTTCTGGGCAGAGTCCCTCCAGAATAAGCCAGAGTCTTGTAGTTGTAAACCTCGGAGGAGTTGCTCGGTAAATCCATCGTCCTGCAGCTGTCGGACTTTGACGAGGGGAAATAAACGTCGCTGTCTTGGGATGCGGGTCCAGAGTCCGGCCCGCTGGAGTTCACCTTCTTCAGCCTCCTGAACGTCATGTTGAGCTCAGACGGAGGAAAGTTTCCTACAGATGAAGTTTTTTTTTTAATGGAGCGTCCTGGTGGCCTCACTCACTGAGATGCTGACCGAGTTGTGAGGCTCAACGTGGAGGGAGCTGCGGAGTCACCTCAGAGGCTTCCTCCTGAGCAGCCTGCGGGGGCGGAGACTTTGTTGTGAAGGACACGAGCGAGCGCCAATAGATATGTTGACGTGCATCCTCGGCGCTGCCTTCAGGGACGCCTCGGACGTCTCGGTGTCACATTTTGTCACAGCCTGAACATGATGGAGTGTTCTTTGTTTTCCGGGTGGTTTTATTTTAGAAATCAGCAGCGTTGGGAACGTTACTTTCAGAATGCAACATATTACTAGTTAACTTCATTAAAGTGATATATTACGTTACAGCTGTGCACAGATTAATAAAGTACTTTTTATTTATTTGTATTTTTTTATAATCCCAAATTAGGAAATTCTTTTTTTTCCACTCACATTACACACACTCACACATGCAGTGTAGAGGAGATGAGTGAAGGGGCTGCCACACATGCTACACTGCCCAACGAGCAATGTTTCAGGTCGATGCCTTGCTCAAGGGCACCTCAGCCCAGGACGTGAACCAGCATTCTCCAACTGCCAGTCACACTTTTTTGGTCCGAGTGGGACGTGAACCGGCAACCTTCAAGTCCCCAATCTAAGTTATTGCCGCCCCTAGACACTTCTTTTTTAGTTACTTTAAAAAACAAAAAGGCCAAATAATCTATATAGAACAATTAAATAGCCAAGATCTTTTTAAATAAATGAATGGCCCGTGACACAGTGATGAGCAGGCAGACAAAAGGTCCAAGTCTTTAATTGCAGTCATATGAAACACAATAGACCTGTACCTTCTATAATGTGGCCTATAATGACACGACAGAGACTGAGCAAAGAACTTATAGGCTCAGTTATATTAAACACACAGAACCTATATTAGTATGGTCATGTTGGTGTGGATGGGTTCTTTAAAAAACAACATCAGCTCTTCACTTCAGTCATTACTTGCTTTTGTAACACTTTACCCCCCAACACCGGAGTCAGCAGCACAAGAGAACTAAACCCATAAGTCGTGTAATTAGTTAATAATCATTAATTGATGAATCGATTACACTGTTGACAATTTGGATGACTGTAGTGTTTTAATAATGAAATCTTGTTGTTGCCCAGGTACAGGGACTACTAGGGATGTAACTTAGCCTATATGTGACTAACTAAACAAATAATCACATAACGAAATAACTGAATCTTAGTTTGAGACTAAAATGAAAAATTTAGACCAAATTACTTGAGTCACATGTCTGTTAATTCATGATGAATATAATCATAAGTTTCAGATGTGAATCACTTTATATTCAACAGTTATTGGTTTGTATTGAAACAGAAAGGATGCAGTCAAATAGTTAATAGCTGTGTTGATGCACCACTCATTCCTTACTGTAGAAATCCCAGTGACTCCACTGGACCTCGGAGAGTTTTGGGGATTTCTTGCATCGCTATGGTTTCAGTTCATCATACATTACTAATTGTGGGTTAAATTTAAACTTAAAGCGCCGTGACTACAGCACACCATTGTCTGTGATAATAGCCTGTTTTTTTTTTTTACATAATGTCAAGTTTAAGCTTCCCCTAGAGTTTAAAAATAAATGTGGCGACCTGATACTTCTCTATTTGCGCTCCACTGAACTGAACAACCTCTGTGGACACTGACAATAAAAAAGGCTGTTTTCACATTCATCTGCTAAGGAAGGAAAGTCGCTCTGTGCTCACTTTAATTCTCAATTTACCATGTGTATATGAGCAGGATTCTGTGAATTGACCACCTGTTTGGAGAACATGACATTTAAATAGGCAACTTATAAAATGGGATGTTGAAAGTTGAAACTTCCTGGACGCCTGGTGTCTAACAATCAAAACTAGGAAATTCAAATGATTTGCATTCTCATGGATGCATGACTTTGTGTTTGGGGCTGTAGAAGCAGAGGCAATCTTAAGAGACTGTAGTTGAAAAGACTACATTATTCATCAAAAGCAGAATATTTACTACATCTTATATCTGGTTCTGAGAGTCTCTCTGAGGCTTTTCTATATTTGCTTCACTGAAACCGAGCCCTCCAAAGGCACAAATGTGAGACAATTCCTATTTTATATGCAAACAGCTGTTTAAATAACTCTGATCAGCAGCTGTTGGCAACGTTTCCACACATACAGTATTCAATCAGGTCAGGAGTCACGATTTGTTCAACAGCATTTGAAGGCAGCACGTGTTGATGGCAGACAAACTGCTCACTAAAAGTTCTGGGGTTAAAAATTCTCAGAGCAAACTAGTGTTTTCTATAAACAGAGATGTTCTCCTTGACAACAAAGAGTTTGAGCTGTGAAATCACAAATTAAGTCTAAAAGCGGAAGAGAAAACACTTATTTTGAGTCTGAGGATGTGAACATGTTGCAGCCAGCGGACGCCCCCTGGTGGTCGAAAGAAAATGACATGCCAAACACTGAAGTTCAGAGGATTTATTAAAATATTTAAACAGTGTATTATTATTATCATTTCAGGCATATTACATTAACATCTTCAAGATACATTGAAATAATGTGACTGATAAAGCATTTAAATAAGAACTACACATATCTAAACTGGTGCGAACCAATTAATCTCAAATTAATCTCGTCAGCAATTTATAAGTTAGAAGTGAAAATCTCTCAACTTTCTGCGCTAAACAAGTACAGCAAACACTTTCTGCCCTCTCTCTCTCTCTCTCTCTCTCACACACACACACACACACACACACACACACACACACACACACAGGAACAGCAGATTAGGCCGACTGCTGAAGTGGATCAACACGCAGCCCGTTTGGCAATGATTGTCCTATTATTACTGTTCCCCAACACATTTTCAAGTATCTCCTGAAATGTATTTTTTTTCTTTTTAAATAAAAAAAAAGGTAAAACACCTTCAGTCACTCTTTGAAATGTAATTTCATGAATCTTTCTATTTTGGTTCCAACCTGGCAAAAACATACACGTATGGCTTTCGCAGCGTCTTTACAGCCACAACAAAAACAGCAATACTACATGGTTTATGTCCAAAGTGCATGCCTACACAATGCTCTGTATATCCTCTACCTAAGTCATAACCATAGAGGACAGATTTTAAAGGCACATGAAGCTGTATATTCTTCTTTTAGCATGACATTCATTTACCCTTAAGTTCCTACAGAGCAACAAACCCACTAACTGTGAAGCACTGAGACAGCCAGGGTGTCGAGTATTTGATAAAAACACAGAGTAAATTTGGTCTAAATTAGTTGCCACGATGCAAACATATCTCACCGTACAGTTTGTATTCTATGTTTCGGTTATTTGTTACAGACATGCAGAAAAGTGTCAGTCCTCTATGTACAATTAAAGGGCTGCAGTTTTATTTGAAAAAACCAGACGATTTGGCCTGCGGAGCCATCAACATGCTGGCTTGATTCTTGTGTGTGATGTGAATCTGAAAAGGAAATATAGAAAGCAAAACATCCAGTCAATTACAACATAAACCAAAACATCTCTAATGTTTTTTTAATGCTAATAGAGAGGCACCTCTTCCAGTGGACCGCTATGGGACCTTATTCCAGAAAAAATGTGACATCGTGAATCATGACTGGCAAATTATTTGTTTGATCCTGTTTGAATTGTGCCATGAAATACACATATGATGTTTGTTCACCTCGATAAAGTCGCATGAAACTGTTGAAGTAAAATACTAAATATGTTAAGTGTCCTTCTAAGTCATGTTAGTGTGTGAGCATGCAGAATACGAGAGCTCTGGAGCTCTGGCTACTGAATGGAACGAAGCCATCATTGATGGAAGAAATTCAAACTGTGCTTTTGCTGCTTTGCCAAGTCAAAATGTCTGTCGTGAAAAAGGGTCTATTAGAAAGACTACGCACAGTCACATAAGTGACGCTGTGTCGTTTAGCACTCACCAAAACCTCTAACTGACAGCTTGTAGCACTTAGTTATCTCACAGAGCTGACTAACTCTTTTTTTCAGACACTGTCACTGCAGCTGTCAGTGTGGCCAGACTTGTCATAATTTTCACCTTTTCAAAAACTTTTCCTGTGGCGAGGTGACAGCCAACTAATTATTACTTTTCTATCTTTACAACAAATTTTCAGCAATTTTTTAAATGGACGAACATGATTTTGGTAATTTATGGCACAATTCAAACAGGATTAAAAAAATGATGTCTCTTGCCATTCAAACCTAAAGAAAAAATGGTGATTCCTGCACACATTTTTTTTTTTTACCCCTGTATTGATCGATTAAAAAACGGTTGTCATTTCGGTTGCCAAGACACAACACTCAAAAAGGGACATAGTGCTTAAATACAGCCCAACAATTACATGACGATCCACAGCTGCTTTCACTAATATCACGCTCACCATGAGCGAGTTATACAATATCTTTTAACACCTGACACCAACAAGAACATTTTTCACTTTTAGTGTTAACAAACAAAACAAAAAGGTGTCAGTTCACCACCGTATGCATTTTCCTGAAATAAGGTCCCATGAGAGAACGAGAAGGAAAAGCATTTTGCCTCTCGATAGCAGCATTTGCTTTGATATTCAATTAATGTCCATAAAGACAAAACAGTGTCTGTGTGGCGTTTACCGTGCAGGGAGGCTGCATCCACGGCTCTCCATCTATCTGCATCGGTAAGGCTTTCTTTGTCCTGGGGGTAAAATAGAGAGGGATCAACAAAGTGCATCAGGTAACAAAATCAATGACCCTAAAGTGTAATTAAAATGCCAAAATAAAGCCAGCACACGTAATTATTGTTATGTAAAGAACCAGCTAAGTATCATCCTCAGCTGGTGATCAGAGTCAAGGTGAAGCCGTTCTCAAAGCCTGACAAGTCTGAACACGTCTGTGTGGCGGATTCTCACCTAATGGTGATCTGCGATGTTTTTGCAAGCCTCACGGCGCTCTTCAGGCCCGTGTATATCTGTCCCATCTCCATCGCTCCTTCCAGGCCCACCACCTCTAATCGACGATCACTGAGATCTGACAGGAACACAGTGACACGCTGAATATCCAGCGCACAGACAGGGAACGTCTGAGACAACCATCTTATTCACAGTGATCTTATTAACAGGATACTCAACCCATTACTCACACGTACTCCTGGATACAATTATACGAATGCTAAACTTACATGTATACCAAATCAAATATATTTAAGAGGCTATGTGATCAAATGACTATAGTGGATTAGTTGGATGGATCAGCTATGAATGAAAAAAAGCTCTGATAAAACCCACTGAGTATTCACAAATGGCAGAGAGACAAAGACACAGATTTAGCTGGTGAACACAGTCTATCATCCAGCAGCAAAGACTCTCTCAGGAGTTGGTAGAGCCCAAAATCAGAGCTAAAAGGAAAGTGAATCTTGGACTGGAGGACACAAAAAACAAGTTCAAATGAATTCTAGCATAGTAAATAATCAACTGTTCGTTAAAAAATGAGCCAAGCCAACCTGAAAGGTGATATTATCTCAATGCGCTCACAACTTGCCTCTGCTGCCCTCAAGTGGCCGGAGAAATCAGTTATTGCAGGTTTAAATAGGTTGATTTGGGATTATAAAAAGAAATTGCACACTGGAGGACGTACACAAACATTAAGAGTGGATTCTCTTCTGAGTTTTATAAATGAGGATCCTGAACAGCATGCAAATACATCATCAAGTCAGGCTAATGGTGTCATCAAATTGAAGCAGCTTTTATTAAATGCATTTAACGATTTGGGCAAATGACCCTCTTAAAGCTGCATTAATTGATTTTTGTACCGCTTGCAGACAGCAGGTCAAGCAGAAAACATCCGATATATCACATTGTTGCTGTCGTAAAGACAATCGTTACTAGCAAACTGTTGCGTATTCATAATCCCAGCGGACACAGAGCAACTTTGCATTTATTTGGGTTATTGTTTGCCTCCAATAATCACACTGACTTTTTTGTGAAGCAGGTTTTTGGTTTGTGGGCTGTAAAAGCAAAACATCTAGATGGAAAAGGTTAAAAGTCTTTATATAGCTGAGGGGAAGTGCAGAGTTTTCGGTTTGTCATTGCAGGAGACTCCTTTTAAATTACAGGTAAAATATATCGTTTAGTGCAGCTTTATATCAGACTTCTGATTATTTCATGCATCCATTTCTGAAGTCATCATTCAGTAGAGTTGAGGTCGAAGACAAAATACCTTGGGAGGTCACTTTCAGGATTTCGGGGTCGATGATCACATCAGGCTCTTCCTGACTAGCCTGTCCCCTAGTGTCCCCTTTCTTGGTCTCGCCCCACAGGTTGGAACCACCATGCATGCTGGGAATGTTTAGCACAGCAACTCCCTCTAGAGACACACCACTGAGATCCATCGGAGTACCACAGCACTGCAAAAGAAGAAGCAACGGTAACAACGGTACACTGTCTGCTTGTGGCAACGTTTTTTTTTTGTTTTTTTTTCTTTCACACAACAGAAACCGTTTCA
Source organism: Spondyliosoma cantharus (assembly GCA_900302685.1). Taxonomy (NCBI): domain Eukaryota; kingdom Metazoa; phylum Chordata; class Actinopteri; order Spariformes; family Sparidae; genus Spondyliosoma; species Spondyliosoma cantharus. The sequence continues at coordinate 15,764 of OMLP01016241.1, forward strand.
AAGACAGAAACACAAAATGCAGACTTTGCAGTGCAGGTTACGCTGATGCCGCGTTCTCACCTCAATTGTAAGACTTTCGCTCAGTTTCTTGCAGGAAGCAGAGATGGTTTCTGAAGTGGCAAATTCGAAATACCACAGCTTGTTCTTCATCCTGCAGTCATGAAAAAGTATGTTTTTTTTTTCTT
>OMLP01016241.1:16371-30387 GCA_900302685.1 Spondyliosoma cantharus
TTTTCTTTTCTCTCTCTCTCTCCTCTCCCTCTCTCTCGTTTGAATACGGGAACCACTGGGGGCACTCTCCGGAAAAATAAATCCCAATGAACAAAGACACAGCCCCACAACTCTATTCCTCTTCTCTCATCCCTTCATCCCTCAACCCTCTGCCTCCTTCTGACCCTCAATCCATTCCTCTTACCATCACCTCATATCTCCATCAATAATACACAACAAATCTCTAAATTCATATCTTTGTGTTGCCGTGGCCTTTATCAGTATAAATGGATTTGTAAATGTTCCACCAGTAAGTGTAATGCGTACCTGCTGTTGAATTTCTGGGGATGTTTCTCCCTCATCGTGTGAAATCGGTGGGCAATGGAGGCATCCTGTCGACACAAGACAATGATCCAAATGACACAAAACACAAAACCTAAAAATAAATAGTTCCCCTTGTTTGTATGTCTGAGAAACTCACCACGCCAATAGAGAAGTAGTTGTTGATTATTTCATACGGCACCGGATCGCCCTTCTCTTCGTTCTCATCTGTGATGACCTGCACACTCCAGCGGTCCATCAGCACCTGAGAGCTCCCCTCGATGTCTTTCAGTATACGACTCAGATCCTCACCGTCATATCCTTCAACACACAGACACCAGCGTGACTCACTGTGCACAAATATAGTATGAAGCATTGGGAGAACTTTTTGCTGAAGGACATCCAAAAAAACACACACACAGCAACAGAGCATCCAGTTTCAACTGTATGGAAACTCTCCAGCTATCATTCATTTCTCACCTCCTCCCCATCGCAGACATCGCGCGAGGTCATTTCCTGTTCCCAGAGGAAGCACCGCGACAGGTGGCCGTACCAGAAGATTGGCTTTGTCTGATTGCGAGAAAAAGAAGGACGTGTGTCACGATGATTTTCACCAGAAACTGACGTGTGCCTTTTATAGATCTCGATCAACCATTCTCACCTATTGCGTCGAGAATCCAGCCAACTGTTCCATCTCCCCCACACACCAGGATCCTGTAATCCTGCAGACTTCTGAAGAAACTCAGCCTGAAAGAAAGATGATGGGAGCTATAACATCAGAGCATGATGCAGAGCGGAGAGAGGTACTCAGGAATGTGTGGTTTGAAATTATACATTTATTTAAATTTTCCTCGTATCCTTGTAAATTCAAATGACTGAAAATGTATGGAGAGATAAATAGGAGCGTTTGTGTGGGCGAGGAATTGTATGCGTATGTAAACACATATGGGTATGAATATATTAAGGTAGAGGTAAAGGTTTATTTATTATCATTTTACGGCTACAGGGTTGTAAAACGATGCTATATAACAGATAAACAAAGAAAAACAAACTTCACGAACTATAGAGGGAAGTTTGGAGAATGAATTCAGGAGTCTCAGCCTGAGGAAAGAAGCCTCTCTGTAGTCTGAATACCTATATATGAATGTAAATGGGTGTGTACTTGTAAGACTGTATATGAATAAGGGTCAATGTTCAAGGAAGTATGTATATCCATATGTGTACATATCTAGGTGTGGCTGTACACACAGCTTCTTGAAATCATCCTTTTATTTAAAACACCTCCTGTATTTAGTCTGAAATCGGAAACTGTACCAGATGAGAATATTATTGACGGACACGTGGATATTTATCTTAATGAGGAGAGAATTAGAAACACACGGACAAAAAAAGAAATACAAATCTATATTTTCTATTTAATGCTGAACATATTCTTTTGTATCAGTTACTCACCCTGGTCCTGGTCCGCCACTTGAGAGGTTGTATACCTGCCGTGGATTCAGTAAATACTGAAATTTATGCAGGACTCTGAAATACATAAAACCAGGCTAAACAATATGCACGTATCAGACATCTCTCTGTCTAAACTTATGCTGCTTGGACTCACCTTTCTCCCTGCTTTCCTCCACTTTTAGGGTTGACAAACACGAGAAGAGGATGGGTGTTTGGCACTGGGCTGATCTGAATGAATGATGTATTGTATATTAAACAGATGGGAAAAACACACACACACACGCTGATCTACTGTACATAAAGGCAAATCAAAGGTACCCCTCTCAAATTTCAGGTTATACATGCTCAGCGTTATTAAAAGCTTTCGTTGGATAGAAAAATACCTGGAGCACTTGTCCATCAGGAGTAGTATTAAGCTCGCTATCATCAGCTGAGGCAGAGCAGCCGTTCTTTACATTGTTTGGTCTCTCCTTTAGGGACCAAAACAAAACCAGAGTGAAAAAACAAGAGAAAATGTAATAGCTTTTCGTGTCTTTTGAGGAAAAAAGGAAAATCTGTACACGCTGTACCTGTCAAAATGCCACACAGGTGAGAGGGGCTAACAAACAACAGGAGGTAGCCCTGGGCTGATGTTATGTTCTGCGTTGGTGTGACAGGCACTGTTTGTACATTTACTTGAGATGTGCCAGAGGATAATTTTGTACCTTTATAACAGGATATATTGCCCATGGAGGCAGGATATGGTCTCGCAGCAGCCCACAGGTGCACTCCGTTGGCTCTTGGTCTGCACATTCATCGTGACGCTGTTAAAAAAACACAAAAACCGACGCGTTACATAACAACACAGCAGTGGTGACAGTTCACAGGATCCCAATTTATCTTTTTAAAATATTCCGTATTGCATTTCTGCTTCATTTACTGCAAACAGTTGAAAGAGACGGGAATAAAGCCTCCGCAGGCTGAATGTGAACCAAAAGCATTATGTACATGGTATATAATCAGGCACTGTCGCTGTCTTTTAAAAGAGAGAGAGAGCTGAGAACAAGAACCATCTGTGACAATGGCAACTCATGCATATGCAGCAACATGTACCTTCAAATGTCACTTTTTAGATTTGTAATTTTTTTTTTTTTGCTTAATCGCTGACAAATGACAGAAATAAATTCATCCTAAAAAAAGTGCAGGTTTTAGATGAAGAGCAGCAGACTGTGAGACGATCACTGCCCACAGAATTTTTTTGAACATCAAACCTGACCAGCAGGAACGCCGCAGGGAGGAGAGGAAGAGAGTCGTGCTAATCAAGCTTGGATTTAAGGCTGCTATCATGGCTATCCCCCGGTTGCAGGAAAATGCAATAGATGAAACTGGAGTGAGGCTGGTCAAGCAGTGGAAAATCGGAGACTGCTGTGCCCACATCTTTAGAGAGACCTGTCTCCACTACAACATCCCAGATCAAGCTGTTGCACTCGACAGGCAGACCGAGCTGACAGCTCACAGGACTACAGCGGGACCAGGAGAGGAGGAATCTGTCTAATCATCACCTTCTTGTTGGCACTGTTTACATTCACCCAGATGTTTATACGCATAGCTTTAGGCCTATATATGTTTTATATTTGTGTAGCACTAGCAATAGCACAAATATTTATAATCAAGGAAGTAATAAAAGCAGTTCACCAGACAGCAATGCTTCAAAATCTCCAAGGGGAATGTAAGACTCTAGTCTGAGCTGAGTTTGCAGTTTATTTCATTTATAAGGTGGGAAGTACCTCAGCCCGGTTCTGCCAACAATAGTGAGTACATGAGGGAAATCAAAGGTTAAGTAGTTAATGGATCGTGCACTGTAGTTACTAGACTAGAATGAGAGAAGAGATGTTCGGAAGTTTGAAAGTGTCAGCTGTAGAGCTTTACAAATAAATACATAACTGTTAAAATCAGTGACACACTGAGAAGCTTTCTCACCATCGTGTGGCACCACACACAGTGTTTGCCTGTTAAGCCCCCGAAGCTCTTGATCTTCTTCTGGCATTTATCACACTTCCGAGAGTCACAGTTCCCACTCACCCAGTCGTGCGCTGGAACCTGAAACGTGGGAAGAATGTCTTAATGTCCACATAGAGCTGGGCGATATATATGATATATATATATATATATATTATTATATATATTGTTATTGTAATATGACACTACACATCAAGTGTTGTCTTTTCCTGGTTTGAAAGGCTGCATTTCAGTGAAGTGAGTTTATATTCTGTATCAGACTGTTCTACTTATTCTAACACTTGTTTTTACCAAATTATAAATCATATCCACAATATTGTTGATTATTTCATGTGTCAATATTTTGTGATAGAGTCAATAGTTGCAATATTGATATAAAAAAAAAAAATCATATTTGATTGGTCGCCCGGTTGTAGCATTTATGAGGTGCTTCTGAGGAGATTTTAAAATACATAATATATTGTGCATCGTGATATAGCCTGCAAGTATCACAGTGCTATTCTAGTGCCTTATCGCCGAGCCCTACATCCACATAAGAGCACTCAGACGCAGGACGACATCTAATTTAGACTGTGCGTGTCACTGTAAATGGTGTCTCGGAGACACTGGTATACCCCAGTTTCTTTCTTTGACTTCACATACGTCCTGGTGCAGGGGGCCGGGTTCCTGTTAGCGCAGCGTCCGTGGACTGTGTATTTGCAGCCTGCACAACGGGACACAAAACACAGCTGTCATTTGATTCTTACACCACAGTATATCACCTTGTCAGGCAGAACAATCTGAAAAGGATCCTGAAATTCTCAATTTTGACACCACCAGTTTGAGTGATAAGTGTCTCTGCAGTGTCACCCTCTTCTGGAGTGTTCAGGTACTCACAGGTGCAGCACAGTCCCTGCTTCCTCAGACCCAGCAGCATGCTCTGGCACACGTTGCAGTAAACAGGCTTGTTGAAGTGTTTCATCCTCCAAAGGTGCTGGCCGTCCTTCTGGGTCACCTGGTGGTTGAGGGAACAATCATTGAAGCAGCGGGGAAAGTAAAGAGGAGTAAGAGGAGCATTGTGATTTTAAGATCTTTGCTACTGCGCAAATTTAAACTAATACATGTTTGTAACAAACTGAGCTTACATCAAATTTGCAGCAGTGTACTGGTTTCAAGGTCTAAAAATGAATAGTCGTCTTACCATGCACGATTGTTTTCTATACGGTATTAAATTCTATCATGTTGGTGTGAAATTTGCAGTCAGGATATAATATTTGGGGAAATTGTAAAAAAATAAATAAAAAATAAAACATTTCCTCAACAAAATCAAATAAACGTTTTTGTAACTGACAATAATACAAATGATAATAACTGTGTAATGTCTGATTGTGATATTTTTTGAGATGGTTTTTGTACCATGACAATTTCGTACCACTGCAACCCTACTCATGACTAACCTTGCCTTAATGAGATACTGAATATCCGGTATATAATTGCTCTACATGTCATGACATACAGTGTTGCACCATAGATGTTAAATTCAACACTCACTATAATCTCAAACTCTCAACACAAGATTATAAGGTTGCTTTCAAATCTGTTTACAGAGCGACCAGCGCTCTTATCCAGATTACACGTTTACACATTATTTCCGACATGATGCCTCAGTCTATCACTTACTGCATGAGCCATAGCAGTCAGTCCAGGAAGCAGCACAGAGCGACTGTGAGGGGGCTGAATTCATGCACCCCAGGCTTCAAATGTCTATTGGTGGCTAGAAATAGCCTGAGGGGGAAGTCCCTCGCATTGTTGTTGAGGCCAAACCCTGTGATAGAGTCCAGTTCGTGGTTTTAGATCGTCACAGTGATCTGGCAGACACGCGGTCTGACATTAAGTGGCATTTACATTCCTGGCAATACAATAAAAGACACCTAAATACAAAACTAATCTCTTCTTTATTTTTAGACAACCCTTTTCATGTTTATCACCCATTACTAAAATACATAACTTAGTGCAACAGCCTTAGGATGGCTATGTCAAGTAACCACTTTGTTAAATGCGGGCACAGATTGTGCCGAGTAAATGGAAAACACTAAAGCACTCTGATGGTGCAGAGTTTGCATGAGAGATGACATTACCACACCCTATACTGAGTCGGCAAAAAGGCCCTCATAGACAGGGAGGAGGCGAAGGACAGAGAAGCAGCAGGCAAGGCCAGAGTTTCACAAGAGCAGTAAAAGTGGGCTTTACCACTTTGTGACACACCTGCCGTAAAAATGAAATGCAGCTGAGGCTCGGCTTTCAAGGCCAAATCCTTAATGAAAAGATAAACTTTCTGCTTTTAAAGCACCTTCAGACCCAGCAGGACCAGCAGGGGAACGTTGTTCATGCCACCCTCCACCCACTCCTCCAGAGACACAGTGCCGCTGCTGTCAGCATCGATCGCAGTCATCATGTCCTTCAAAACCTGATGAAATGACATTTTATTGTTACCAGATCAGCACACACATTTTATATTACTTTAGAAAGCATACAGTATAAGATGCTCTCTCGTTTGTTATGGTTGCAGCACTAAAAATCTGGGGACCCTTTGCTGAACATGTTGAAAGAAAGAGTTATGATGTTTTTTATTCTTCTGTACCTTGATCTGTCTGGATTTCAGCACTCTGACCTTTGTCTTGGACCTTCCATCTATTTCTGACCAGCTATCCACATAACGTCATTGTGTGGGCTGACATGTACAAGTGTACTTTTTCTGTGATCTGGCAGTCTTGTTTTGTATACTCTGTCTTTTTTGTCTTGTTTTGTTTTGTTTATTGCGTGTCTGTGTTCTGAAAAAGGAAAATCTTGTTGGATATCGCACTTGTGCCTTGGTCCAGGGAAGCTTATCATTTCACCAACCCTAGCAAATGAGTAACAAGTGCTGCAATATACTGTACGTGATGATGTAAGAGATATCTTGTGCAAACAAATGTGTTCATCAATATGTGATTGCTTTGGCACGGACGTACAGTAAAGTATAATATCCACCGACTTTTTATGGGTTATAGAGCAGAGTATTCTGGGACTTACCGGCCTCAGCTCTGACACATCCCATCCAAGGTAGTCTGCAGCGTGCATCATCTGAGCAATAATCCTATCCACTTCCTGTTTAAAATAAAACAAAAGACTAGTGTTAGTAGTGTGGCTGATTTAATAACATTAAAATTAACATTAACACAAATTGAGGCCATACATTTTTACTTTTTTTTATAAATAACCCAGCCCAAAAAATGTACTTACAGAGCTGTCGAGGACCCCGTTGCCATCTCTGTCATAGAGCTTGAAAGCAACTAAAGAGAGAGAGGAAATTAAAGTGGAAGCGCTGGACCAAGTCATCACTCATATTTTGAGCATCAAAGAAACCAAGGACTCACACTCCAGCTTGTCCCTGGGCTGGCCATCCTCCAGCAGGGAGAAGTAACATGAAACATCCTTGAGAAAGACCTCCTCTGTGGGAGAGATGGAGGAGAGCGAGGGAGGGCTGTGAATACTCTGGTTACCATATCTGCACAAACAGTACCTCACAGGCATGTGGTGATAAATGAAAGTATGCCAAATAGGCCATGGCGTAAATTGATAAGGGCCTGCAGCACAGTAGCGTGGAGGCAGTGAGTTGTGTTAATACATGGTGTACAATCTCACTGGCACTGTCTTCCTGGGTGGGTTCAGAGTTTTGGAAGGAGCGGAAGAGTCGCTGGCAGAGATCCACAGGGAAGTCCTCCACTTCTAAATAAGTCTTCAGGAACAGACGGAAGCCTTCTTCATTGATGCACTGGAAAAAGAATGAATGAGAGAGATAACATTTTGTTCCATGTAAAATGAAATGTGATAACATCCAGTGTGTGTGTGTTGTTCATGTTAATGTCTGCAGGCTTTAAGTTCGCCTTTTCTTAGGAAATAAGGGAAGATTGTGATCACATTGTTACCACTGTGGGAAAAGTCTTTATCTGACATGTGTCCTTTTCATAGAACAGGCTTGTTGAGCCATCTAAGTGCATCCAGTGCGGGTTAAGAGGCTTTCAAAAGCCCAAGATGTTTCTCACAATCATTTAATCGATCATTTTCTGTAAGTAAAAATATGCTTGCCTCCAAATACGGAGTGGCTCCAGGGTTTGCACTTGGCGATGACATAAGATAAAAAACAAGCTCCTGATTCAAGCTCTCAGTCCATCTGTCTGGGCTGCTATCTGTCTTCCTCACATGATAATATGCTGCAGGGGCTGACAAGTAATAGTCCCCCGATAACGGTGAACCACAAACCCATTTCTTGTTGACATTATTCCATTTCCATGGTTGATACCCTGCAGAGCTGCTCCAGTAATAAATAATGTCACAGCAAGGCAGCCAAGTCACAAAAGAAAAGAAGAAAACGCATAGAAAAGGCATCATTGCTCTGCAGACACCAACATTTACAACAGATAACCTCAGTGCTCTGTGTATTTTAACAGATTTTAACTAGTACATCAGGGTAGTATTTGAAAAAACAACATATCCTTCTTATTATCTAATTAAACTGTACCTAGCCAAATAAGCCATCAGAACTTACTGCACTTGCAAATTGGCTGGCAGTGTTAGCCCCTGATGTACGTTATTGGAAAGACCTTTTTCAATTACATTTCTGCTTACACGGCATGAGGGCAGCCAGCACACTGTTCGCCGAGGCCTTCCTGCGTGGGCAAAACTAAGGAGGCAATTTACATTTGCAACCTTGCTCGAGTGCGCTGAAGATTTTTTCTCATGGACACCTCAGTCCACATGACTGATGGGTTTGAATATAATTAATAAGCGTAGAACAATTAATAACTGCACAATGTACATAAATCAAATGCTCATTCCTCACTAAGCGGCTGTGCCGAGAGCTTTAATTTGGCTCAGTTATGTGGCTCGAAGCTGACGTCACTCCTGAGTTAGTTTTAGAGGGGTGGACCTGATGGTGAACAGCAGGACGCAGTGTCCCCTCACCTCGCCATGTCTGTGCTGTGCCAGACTGCCATCTGCATCAAATTCCCTCAGCACATCTTTCACCTTCAGGCTGCAGTCTGGAAGCAGAGACACACAGGTTACACGAGGATACATGGTTCACACATCACCTTCCTCTGTGCGTGACCATTTTCCTTCCACATTCCTGAGATATCATGTACACAAACGGGATGATTACACAATGAATATAGATTTATCTGGGGGAAAAAATGATGTGCATGCTTTATTTGCAACAAAAAACAGACTGTGGCTGACTGCTGCCTCCTCTAGATATGAGAAACCATGAGCGAGTGTAAATGAGTGTGTGTGTGTGGGTGGAAGTGGAAGTGGAGGGGAGGGGTGTTAAGCGCTGAGAAAGCTGCCTGCCCGCCCGCCCGCCTGCCTGTCTGTACTCACATTCAATGTACTGCTGTAGCTGGATGAAGTCGACGGGGCTCAGTTCCTTCACCTCTGGGTTTGTGGGGGTGGACATGGTGCCTGCTTCTGCACTAACTGCCTGCCTGTGCACAGGCGAGAGAAACAGAGAGATGTAGACGGAGAGAAAAGAGAAGGTGGGTGCACAGTAGCCTGCCTCTTTGTAAAACATAAAAGCATGGCTGCAAGCAAAAGATAGCATCTCCCATCTCGCATCGTAAAAAATCCATAATCGTACACAAGGAAAATTACACTAAACATCCAAAGCCGAGTGAAGCAGAAGCATGACAGTGGGTGCAAGAGAACACAGAAAGGCAGTCAACACTGCTCATGAGAAAATATCTTTTCACATTTGGTGAACACAATGAAGGATTATAATAGGCTTTTATGTCTATTTCTCCCTTGTATGATGCTCTAAAATGGAGCTGCACTGTCACACATGAACAATTTTGTGTACTTATAATGTATTTATTTTATCTCTTAACATCAGTAAGGTGTGACTAGCCACTGAAATCTGGGCCAAACGTCTGGTAGAAACGATGTCAGGCTAAATGTACCCATGGTACTTCGGCTCTTGAGATTCTCTACACCCAGAATATGTTTCCATATACTCACTGGCCCATATTGGATTAATAAAATAGCATAAATAAAGAGTGTTATTCGTGTTGTTCGATTAGACCCCAAGAGTATAAGGAAGTGCTGAAATACAGAAATAAACAATAGAATCTTGGTTAGAGGTTATATAAAACCAAAACAAAGTGGCTTGTCAAGGGACCTCCCCGCCAGACAAAAGGAAGAGACTTAAATGTCAGCTAAGGCTGAAAGCAGGCGTGAAATTTGAATCTGACACAGAAAAGGAGGTTTGCAAACGCAATCGACGTTGGCCTAGCACATCGTTCAGAAGTCGCGGGCCTGAAGTCTGAACGAACACGTGGTTGTTCTTTGAATGCTTTCATCAGAAGCAAACGCGCTGTTAAAACGTAACGGAAAGCGAGTAAAGGCAGGACAACAAACAAACAAATGTATTAATCATTGAGGAAAGAGGAGGGACTAGATAATGGTGGAGAGAGAGTTGCCATCCCGACATCCTGTTAAAGGTTGTTGTTGTTGCAGATGCATGCTGTTAAATGTTGCCATCAGAAATATACCCATAGATCAATACGGAATTTATAGAACTCCTAATGCAGCTTATAATCAATATGTACAGCTGTTATGTGAGCAAAGATTTTTCCTGTCTGTCATAATAAGCACTGAGAGATAGCATGCATGCTTCTCTGACTCACTGATGCATTCCTTTCATGATTGGAAGAGCATTAAGGGAATACCTGTGTTAGAGCAATACTAATATTTCTAAAGATGAAATAAACACAGTCTTTCATCTTCAAGTGTTACCTTGATAAGTAATAAAATGCACTCTTGCTCTATTTAATCCTATCAGGGTTACTTTTGCTACAGTCTTACTTGGTCTGGTATGATCAGTAGCTTCAGATTTGGATATATTATCTTGTAGGGTATCTTGAATGATAAAGGAATAAGGATATTTTGAAAAACTGTAATAAAATCCTGACAATGGGACATTTGTTGGGGTCTAAACAGAGCATTACAGTGCTTAATCATAATGCTGTTCAGTCAACATTTCACCTTCATCAAAAAACTGCAGCTTCGTGCGATATTTCGATCAATTGTCCAGCGATACAATGCTGCGTAACTGCAATCACAAGACTTATTAGTGCTTGTTAGTAGTGGCTTTTACACTACGTTGTTACATCAATTGTTAATAAGCACAAGTTACATGGTCTTGACCACCGCAGTGATTCTGCACGATTGTCAGCTTTTAACACTGCATTGATCCCGAAATTTGTCCGAGGTAACAGATCCATCACAGCAAACGGCTTTCCATTTTGTGTCTATTACATTACCGTTATAGGGTAATGCAGTGGAGAATCAATCTGCACTTCACCTGCATTACCATGCAACTATAATGGATCTTAAAACAATAAACACACTACTCAGTGGACAGGATAAGTACGTAAATAGTCTGCTAATTGATTCTGATGCTGCAGAGATATGAATGGGAACGAAAAGCTGGAACGTTAAGTGGGAGAATGAGAAACTCAACAGTGTGCTTTGTAAAATGGTTGGACGCAATGTTGTACTTAAGGCTCTACGTAAGAGTGAGGCAGGGATGACTTGTTTTTGTATGCTAACCTGAAAGTTAACTCTGGTTCCCTCAAGAAAAAGCTTTTGGGATTTTTTAATTGGATTTTGGATTACTGCTGAAAACAAGCTCTGCGGCAAACACAAGCTTCTGATATTTTGGCATTTTTGTTCAGCAACATCTTCACTTTTATGATTTCAGAAATGTGACGGCCACAAGTAAAACACTAAGCTTCCTACTACACTAAACACACTACACCTGTAAAGACGGACGAGTAAGTAGATGAGTCTTAGTGCTACTTGTTCAACGTAATGATGTTTGATGTCCCTGACAACTGATGTAAATGTATTTCATGTTGTAGAACATCATTATTTCTGGCATCTGACTGAAAACCTGTTGACTTTGAGAGGAGGGAACTGGAAGTGAAGTGTAGAAATAACTTGTTTTCAGGTTTTAGCCACTTTCTAAGGACACATAACACATTATAATTGAAACAGGATGTATTTTATGTCATGAACAAAAGGTGAAAATACCTTAAGCTTGTGTCAACCACACCATATCGTTTCAGGCATTTAACCAAAACGAGCATTAAATAATAATTGAATTCAAAACGAGGGAACCGGAATTTCTAAAATGGCAATTTATTCCCGGTTTTAAGGGCTTATTCCTGCGGCACTCATTCATCTGGTCTAATGTTGGCTCAAAAACCAAGTACCCAGTGGCAATTCTGGTAATACCCTACTTAAAAAAGGAACATACGGGGGGAAACTGGAATATGATAAAAATACTGAACCTGGTCCAACAGTTTTGAAGCGTTACACACACACGTAGGCCATTGTAAGTCTGATACCATGTCTAATATCAACACCTTTTTATCATCAATTACACAAATACTGAGCTAAACGGAATAAAAGACTGTGGTGGCTTTTAGTACAGGTTGATGAATAAGACCTCAGTGTAAATGTGTTGTTCACACTGTTGTCCACAGGTGTTATCACACATTAAAGTGCAGCCAGTGCAGGTATCAGTGACGGCTGCCTTGCAGTGAACAGAAAATCAGAGTGCTTGCAGGACAAAGAACTTACTGAGAAAAATACATTAAATCATCTAATATAACGATCAGTCTTTACATGTGATTCGGATCCATTTGCTGTCCTTGGACTCCGAAAAGTTTCCACCGTCCTCACTTAATTCCCTAAAAAGGAAGCAGCTTTGCATCACACTTCTGTAAATGCAGCCCATCAGGTAAACCAGGTCTGACCTACGAAGGAATCATGAAAAGCCATCTGCTACTGATCTCCTGATTACAGCCTGAAACTGTCTGTCCTTAAATGTGCTCCTGACTCTCCAGCTTCAAACCCTGTCTTATAAATTAATAAATATACCAAAAATAGGCATGAAACACACCTCTCATTTCAGATGATTTCCTTTCCTGTTTTTATGCTCTCCGGAGGAGGAACGTGATGTCACCGGCAGCGTCGTGTCTACTTTGTCTCCTCTCCGACTCATCATCATTATTGTGTGGTTCAATGAGATCTCGAGCCTATCGGAGTAATCTGATCCCTCACTTCCTGATTAGATAATGATTTGCATGCATGATGCAGAGAGGGAATCAGGACCAGTCAGAACATGGAGAACAGGAAGAGGCTTCCCCTGCACTTAGAGGAGAAACTATGAATAGCGTAATACGTGCCGAGCCAGTTGTCTTCACTCTCAAACATAGCGAGGGGATGTGAAAAATTACGGCTCCATCTAAACGATCTTACCGGGGCGAGTATAAATATTTCAGAGGGTTTGAGGAATATCTGAGGCTTGTTACAGACTGTGTGACAAACTGATTCTGGGCTGGCTCTCAATAAGGGTACACTGTAGGGCAAAAGAAGCTTTATGAGGGAACTGTTTATATTGCTGTTGTAGAAACATTCATGTGGTAGGAACTCTGCTGTGTAGACACGAGAAAGATTTAAATGTCCTTCAACATAGCCATCGTTCAGCGTGAGCTACAGTCTGAGGGACATTTGTGTTGGAACAAAATGTCGCTCTATATAATCAGTACAGTATAAATGGCTGAAGCACACAGTCTGCCAGGAGTGGTTCTTCAAACAGCAGTAAAGAACATTTTAAAAGTCAAAGTGGCTCTTCAAGTAGCAACAGCTTGTGAGAACGCGTAGTCCCCCGTGAACCGCTGAAAAAACTGCATGTTTCGAGCCTGACACAAGGCTTTGCTTCTGACCACTCGACTGAAAAACACCACACAGCGAAAGGAAAAACTCACACGGTTAAATAATTGGACAGCCAGAGTGGACAATTCAGTTGGCATTTCCTTTCACACATGTAGCACTTTTTTTTATTATGAACCCTTCATGTCCTGATGAAAAACTGTCAACAACCATGCAGCACTCTCTTTACAAGAATGAATTCAAGGTACACTTGGGGATGACCTTTTTTCCATGTAGGCTAATGTTTGTGCAAGCTGTCTCAACGCCCACGCCTTGTGTCAAGGAAATCTGCTGTTTTGCAACACTTGCAGGGTGCAAGCCATCGACTCCGTCATTCTGTGGTTGGAAAACACTGCGTAGGTTCTCTGAACAGAGTGAAGTCTACATCTAATGTTAGGCATTTGTTTTCCTCCTGAAACTACAACAGTTCTCTTCAGTGAAGTGTGTGCAGATTGCGTCGGGTTAACAGAAAGG
>OMLP01016242.1:0-22500 GCA_900302685.1 Spondyliosoma cantharus
GAGACAGAGAGACAGAGAGAGACAGAGAGAGACAGACAGAGACAGAGAGAGACAGAGAGACAGAGAGAGAGAGAGAGACAGAGAGAGACAGAGAGAGAGACAGAGAGAGAGAGAGAGAGAGAGAGAGAGACAGAGAGAGAGAGACAGAGAGAGAGAGAGAGACAGAGAGAGAGACAGAGAGAGAGAGAGAGAGAGAGAGAGAGAGAGAGAGAGAGAGAGAGAGAGAGAGAGAGAGAGAGAGAGAGAGAGAGAGAGAGAGAGAGAGAGAGAGAGAGAGAGAGAGAGAGAGAGAGAGAGAGAGAGAGAGAGAGAGAGAGAGAGAGAGACGGGTCGTTAGTACGATGAAGAAATGACAACTTCCTGTTTCTGTTCCACGAGAGAGATTATTACAAGATCAACATGCTCTGTTGTTCATTCTTCTACCTCTCCTCTACTTTTATCTCTCTCTCTCTCTCCTCTACTTTTATCTCTCTCTCTCTCTCTCCTCTACTTTTATCTCTCGCTCTCTCTCCTCTACTTTTATCTCTCTCTCCCTCCCTCCTCTACTTTCATCTCTCTCTCTCTCTCTCCTCTACTTTTATCTCTCTCTCTCTCTCATCAGAAGACTTGATACTCACTTTGTGTCGAACTCTATCAAATTGGTGTCGATGGGGGGGTCCAGCTCTGGCACAGCTGTAACACACACGCACGCATTAGCATGTCACACCGCTGTTGCCATGGAAACTGCTTCGTGTCTCCATGGATATTCAGAGCATGATAAAGAAAAGACAAAGATGTAAAAGGCCAGAGAGTTACATAAAGACGGATGTGTGTGTGAAGTCACCTGACTGTGGGCGGGACACCGGCGGCTCCACAGGTTTAGGATGCATTAAGATGAAGGGCAGCTCCACCGACACGTCTCTGAGAAACAGCAGCAGACAGGAAGTCAGATCAAAAACTACACACAGCGAGTTCAACACCACCCTGATGATTATCTACCGAT
The DNA here is from genome assembly GCA_900302685.1 of Spondyliosoma cantharus. Classification (NCBI taxonomy): domain Eukaryota; kingdom Metazoa; phylum Chordata; class Actinopteri; order Spariformes; family Sparidae; genus Spondyliosoma; species Spondyliosoma cantharus. The sequence goes on from OMLP01016242.1 coordinate 983, forward strand.
TTGAGTCAGAGCTGACGAAATGTACTTTATATTCAATTTATCAAGACACAATCAGGTAAACATGGAGGAAGAGATCAATAAAAATGTGATCAAATATACAGAAAATAAAGATCTTATTTTATCCAGTTACTGTGATTTTAAAGTATTAAATGTTTTCAAACCAGTTTGAAGCAGTTTGTCTCTGGTTTAAACTGGTTCAAAGCACTGAACTGACACAGAAACAGCAGATTTGTGTTTTTCTGACACATTTACCTCTCCAACATGCCTCGCAGCAGCCTGCAGGGGGAGGAGGAGGTGAGGAGGAGGTGAGGAGGAGGAGGAGGAGGAAGAGGAGGAGGAGGAGGGGGGAGCCACACAAAAAGCCAAAAACACAGAGGGGAGATAAAATGAAAAGCACGACACGTTCACAACCTACAGTGCAAGCTACTACAGCAACAAGCAGGCAGACGGTTTCCACGGTAACTGACACTGACTACAGGAAGTTAGAGGACGAAGCAGGAAGCCGAGGCTGAGCTGCACCAACATGGACGACCACGGCCGACGCTTGTGTTTATAATGCAAACAACAGATATTTGTTTTATCGATCAGCTTTCCAGACGTATTAACTCAACGAAAATCAGAGAAAACTGTTGCCATGATTTCCCACATTTACTGTTTTTTTGATTCAGTTTACTGATTTAAGACAATTGTCAAACTATATAATTAATCACCAACTATTTTGATCATGGATCACATTGGTTTGAGCATTTTTTAAAAGATTATTTTCTTTCCTCTCTGACAGCAAACAGATTATGTTTGTGTGGTAGACAAAACAAAACGCTGATCGATTAATCAAGAAAATAATCATTAGTTGCAGCCGTTCTCACATTAATGTAATAAAAACACAAGTTCTGATGTTTCTTCACTTTTTCCTCCTGTAACGAAAAAATGCACGACTCATTTTTAAATTTCGAAGGCCGTGAGATGCATTTATCCAATCGAATGTGATGTGGGGAACCACGGCAACCACGGCCGTCACTTAACAACGCACGCGACTGTGGCGGAGGTCTAATGTGTTGATTTCTCAGGCGAGGGAGGTGTTGGTGGAGGTGTTGGTGGAGGCCAGCGGTCCTCTACACCTACACACATCCCTCCAGCTCAGTGTTCACTAAGCCGACCTTCATGTGACCCAGTCAGATCTAAAGGATTTGATGTAAATCCGTCCCGACCGTCACACAGAAACACATCACTGACGATTAACACGCTCAATCTGCGTGAACGAAGGTTCATCTTAAACTGTCTGCTCAGTTGTCAGAGTTAACATTGTCAGTTCCGTCCACAACCCACAGATATTCAGTCTGCTGTCAGAGAGGAGGCAAAAAAATTAATATTGAAGAAGCTGAAATGAGAGAATTTGAGCCGTTTTACTTAAATCGATCGCAGTTAGCGATTAATGGTCGTTGCAGCTCTAAATGTGAGTGCAGCTCAGCCACAAATGTTTAAGTAGAGTCTGAAAGAAGAGCCCAAAACTAACGATGACATCTACAGGAAACAGTGAGAGACAGGAAGTGATGTCAGGGGTGTGTGTGTGTGTGTGTGTGTGTGTGTGTGTGTCGTACCCTCCACGGGAGACCACCAGCTTCACTTTGACTCTGTAGGACACCAGGATCCCCAGAACCTCCTTGTTGGTGACGTCCTTCACACTGAAACACACAACAGAGCGCCGTCGTCACGTGACTGCAGACACACACCTGTATAACACACCTGTACACTGTGAGTGTGTGTGTGTGTGTGTGTGAGAGTTACATGGTGGAGGAGGCCAGGTTGGTGTCTTCATGTTTGAGTTTCCCGTCCAGAGCGAGTCCTCTCTTCTCTCTGTTCTTGTCGAGCGTCGGGGTCAGAGTGTACACCTTACAGAAGGTGGAGCTGGACGACACCTGGTCACTGTGGAGACGACACGCTGCTGTCAATCATGCTGGTGAAGTAAACCCCGCCCACTCCGCACAGACTGACTTACAGCCAGTTTAAACCATTTTAATTCAGTTATTTTCCATTTTTAAACCAGTTTCAAGCCAAATAAAACCACTTAAACCCACTTTAATCTAGTTTGTCTCCAGTTTAAAGCAATTTGTCTCTTTAAAACTACTTAATGAGTTAAATCCAGCCCTGATTCTTTAACTGAAAAAAATATAGAAGACTTGACAGCTTTTTATTCCAAACGTAAAGTTCATTGTGTTTTTTTGTTTCTTATTCAGTTATATTTAATATTGTCTTTGTTTCTAATTTCTAAATAATGACTTAGGTTAACTACAAAGTTTCTGAGTGACCGTCAGTTCATCTGTGAAGGGAGATCTGGACTTACTCTGCCTCCAGCTGGGCCACTGGACATTTATACTGGGCAGTACTGAACAGGCAGATATCTGCATATTGACGCACTGCAGAGACGAAGACGGAGAGAAGACTGTTAGCATCAAAACAGAAAATACATTTTGACAAATGTTTGTTTCCGTCCACTCCTGCTGAGTTTACTGGTGGATGGAGACAAACAGCAGGTGGAGCTAATTCTCCTGTCAGGAAGAGTTCATCACTAAAAGAGCTCCAGTCAACGGCCAAAAGATGGAGAACGTGACGGAGATCAGACGTTTCTGTTGGTTTCATGTATTAATACGAGTAGAGGTGACAAAATCATTTGTTCTCCAACTCTTCTCTCTGCACAACTTTTACACCTAATAACCATTATATCACTGCAACTGACATCATTTCCATCATCTATTAATCTGAAGATTTCTTCTTTTGTCGAACCAACAGAATCCAAAAACCCAGATTCTTGAATTAATAATTTTTGTAAAGCAAAGCTGCCAATCATCCTCCTTTCTGACGGTGAATGACGACTGTCGGTTGGACAAAAGACATTTGAAGACGTCACTTTTGGAGGAAGAAGAAGAAGAAGAGGAAGAGGAGACGGGCAGAGGAACGTACCGGAGATCTTCACTCTCTTGACGGTCTTGGTGGAGTTGTTGGTGACGTGAACGTTGACGCTGATGGGCTCTCCGTGGTAATACAGCTACACACAAAGCATCATGGGAAAAGAGACATTTATTAGGTTTGATGAGAAATTCACCAGAACTCAAAGGCAGTTTGACGTGTGTGATGTTTAATTTCCAAACCCCAGTGGAAGTAAAGTGTTTACTTAGAAAGTCTTGCACTGAAGAAAAAGTACACAAACGTTGTCAGCGGCATGTAGTTACAGTCTCCTGTGACTGAGCTGACATTTAACTATTCAAAGCAGGTGTGTGTGTGTGTGTGTGTGTGTGTGTGTGTGTGTGTGTGTGTGTGTGTGTGTGTGTGTGTGTGTACCTCCTTGTCCAGCGACGCCTCCAGGTGGAGGGATCTGTCAGACATCAGGAAGCTGCGGGTCGTCTCCACCATTGGCTGAGGACCAGGCTTCTCCGGAGCGTACTGAACCTTCCTGATCACCAGACGCACCGAGTTCCTGCAGACATTCAACACTTGAGTTCAACCTGGCCGCCTCGTCTCACACACACACACACACACACACACACAAACACACTGGACGCCTCATCACACAGGATTGAAAACAGTCCGGGCTGCTCCTGACTTTAACCAGCTGTCAGCTCACCTAATGTGTCTACAAAATAAAAGCCCTCATCCACAGTCTGCTGACGCACCGACAGATTTAAAAGCTCACGTGCTTCTCAGTTACGATCTGCTCATCGTAACTCTGGATCTAAAATATCTATCGTTTCCCTCCGACATGTTTTTCGGCGCTCTGTGAACTCACCTCTTGTGAATCTTCTCTTCTATTGTCTTGGCACAGAAAGCTCTGATCTCGAAGTCGACCCCACAGGCCTGCAGAGAGACGACAGGTTCAACATCACGGCCTGGATTCACTCAGCACACAACACTGAAGCTGCTCACATTATATTCTTATATTTAAACCTGCTGAGACTCAGAATCCTGTTTTCTGTTCAGCTGCAGTTTTCACAGTTCAGCACAGACACAAAGATACTTTAATAAATCTGTCTACTGGATTTATTTATGTCACATATCTGTTACTTACAAGATCATCTGCATAAAGAAATAATAAATTAAAACTGATGTCAAAAGAAGCATCGACGTGTTTGTTTCTGACTGATTCATGTGACATTTCAGACTCAAGTCCAGTTAATTGGGGACAGTTTGTACAATTGGGGACAAAAGCCGTGTCCTCAGTTGATAATAAGCTGATTTTTGGGTCAGCGGTTAAGGTGAGGGTTTGAGTGCGTGTGCGACCTTTTCCAGTAACGGCGTCATTGTCAGGAAGCGTCGACCTCACGAGGACCGAAGTCCGTCCTAATGAGGCAACACGTCATCTGTGACGTCCTGGTTAGAGATCGGCTGTCCACAATGAATGGAAGTCAATGTCCTGACAAGGGTAGCTGTGGAAAATGTGTGTGTGTGTGTGTGTGTGTGTGTGTGTGTGTTACCTTCCCAGTGTCCTCTGGGCCGGGCTGTAAAGTGACTGAACATGGGAGGTTCTGAGGAATCTGAGGCACAAAAGAAAAGTAACACAGTGGTTTTACTTCATTTAGTTGAAGTCGCACAGTTCAGTAGAGTGCATACCTCCGCCAACAGTCCCCTTTAATTCAATCAAGCCTGATCTAGCTTCAAAACAAACGTATTTAAATCCTCCTCCTTTTAATTGGATCTGCATGAAGTCACAGACAGCAGCCGCCTGAATACACCTGATTTCTTTCATCATGATTCATGTGAAGAATTCCTGGGTCGGTCCATTCATCCAGGCTCACAATTAAAGTTAACGAGGTCCGTTCTGGGCTCTGAGACTCATCCTGTATCCCAGTTTAATGGAAAACCGTTCAGTAGTTTGTTTGTAATCCTGCTGACGAACCAATGAAAACTCTGCTCCCCTCAATCATCATTTGGTCTGTGAAATGTCTGAAGAAAGTCAAAAATGCCAAACATGGTCAGATTTAACAGAAACCGATGACTTTGAGCTTTCGGCTGGATTCAGTCGGTGCAGTTATGTTATTATTAATATATCGGTGACTTACAACCAATTTTATGATGAAAATTAAGAAGTAGTCGGATGGTGGACAGAAAAATATTTTCCAACTATTTTAACATTCATTATTCTTTCAAGTCTTTTCAAAGATTTGCTGCTTTTCTGTTTTATGTCATCTGAATGTTTTTGGTGTTGAAGCGACTCTTTGATGAACACCATCTCTCTGGTGTTTTACAGAACAACTGATCAACACAAATAACTCCATCAATAATGACAATGAAGCAAAACGCTCCCTTTAAAGAGGAGTGCAGATAATAAACCGAACACTGGGGGCAGCATTCACAGAGCTCCCACATTTACCCAGCAGCCTCCAGACTGCACCACAAAACAATGTCTTTATTTTTTCTTACATGGTTTTCCATCCTGAGCCCGAGGCAGTGTTGTGGAAACAGCCCCGTCATGTCATTTACAGTCAAACAGCTCCGGGAACTGAGCCGAGCATCTTAAAGCGACTTTGTGCAAATTCCTGTTTACATTTCTCAACTTCTGAAGAGCTGATTTTAATATGCAGGAGGAACCAACACCAACATCAACACAGTCGACGTGTTAAATTTGACTGCTGAACGACCGGGTTTGAATAAATGCAAAGGAGACAATCTGCTGAGCAGTGATCCCTTTTAGACCGAAACACTACAGGAACTACAGACTAACTAATAAAACAAACTGTAGAGCTCCATAAACTGTTGGAGGTGAAAACTGTCATGAAACCACCGACAAATAAAGTTTTATATCTCATCTTCACACACTTAGTTGCAACTCTACATGGAGTCAGAAAATCAGAAAACAAAGAATTATCTTCATTTAAAGAGGTCATATTATGCTACTGTTCAGGTTCACACTTTCATTGTTCTCACATGGTTCATCGCTGCAGCGTCCCTTTTCACACGGTGTCTTGAACGCACCGCTTTAGCTACAGAGCGAGACATCTGGCCTCCGTTCAATCCTTGGCGAGAGTTGCACATGCAGATTACTTAACTGGCAGGATGCAGCCAATCAGAGGCAGAGTAGGGCAAAGTAGTGTGATCTAAAATAACGCCGCTACAGCTGGTAAGCATGGATGCAGAACAGCCGTATATATGTTCTGATATATATATAAAAATATATATTTATATGAAGCCCGTTTCATTGTGACAAACATGAGTTACAGAAGTAAAGGCTCGACTTCTGCGGGAGAGAGTAACTACCTTTGGCGTGGACTTTGGCTTTTTTCACTTCGCAAACCTTTAACATGCACATTAATGCTTTATAACACAATAAAGGAACGTGAAAAACCCAAAAAGCAGAATATGACCTGAGAAACCTTTTTTTCCTTAAAAAAGTCCTCGAATCAATAAATCGATTATCAGAGAAGCTGCAGCTGTACTTCCTGGTTTTGTGAATAAAGTTGTACACAAGTTGTTTCCTCCAATCAAAATGCAAGTTCACCTCCTGACTTCCTTCAAAGGTTCATCAATAAAAAAATGGTTTGTTTCTTTCGATCCAACATCTTTACGTCTTGTTCACTACATGTCTAAATCTTTACTGCTCTCACGATTCGATTACGACTCAAATGCATCTCAATTTATGATGCCCTCAACCTTCTATATAACTCCACACGGCTACTTTTTCATCATTTATATTCACCTTTATTCAGAAAGTCCCTCCAATAATCAGAATGCAAGTCTATGATACAAAAGCTGCACTTTCTCAATACCTGTGTGACTCACATCAGTGCATAAACTTAAAATCCGACTTGTTCTCCAAGATGTCCGCTTTCAAAGTACTGTGGGTTTTTTTTTAATCTTTTTAAATCATTCGCTGCTGATTCCCGCCTCCCTCCAACAGAACATCAGCCTGACGTTGGCTCACAATTCAAAGCACGAGCGCAACGTTACTTTACGACTTCACTGTCGGACAATCAACGATCGACACGAGAATCTTCCACACCGTTGTTCACACGTGTCGTCACGAATCTACAAATATCCCTCTTACGCCTGGCAGCCATGTTGGAAATGAGCAGCGACTCACAGTGAAGTAGAAGGGGTGTGCATGCTGGCCGAGTTTCTTCAGCAGCCTCTCCTGCAGCCGGCTGTTGGGTTTCCTCTCCTCAGGCACCGGAGGGAAGGCCTGAGACAGACAGAGACAGAGATGCTGATCACATTCAGCCTTCAGATGTCTAACTCAACAGATATTTACTCAACTAAAGGTACGAATACCACACTGTAAAAATACTTCATCACAAGTTAAAGTCCTGTATCAAAACCATCAGTGAAGCGTCCCTGCAGGCTGTCGTTCTCTTCCGTCTGATGTCATCAGATTATTGTGACTCGTCATTAATGTAAAAGCAGGATTTTACTGTTGTGGTTTTTGAGGAGGAGCTCAATTTGAACTATTCTGGATTTTCAGTCTGGATTCATCTGCTAATCGTTTTCTCCATTAATCCACTGATCGGTTGACACGGAGCCCAAAGTGACACGTTCACAGTGTTCGTTCAGTCCAAACCTCAACTTCATTACAAAGACATTCAGAGGAAAAGCAGCTGATCTGAAACCAGCTGTGAAGAAAAAAGACTAACCATTGGCACAATAGTTGTTAAACAATTGACTAATAAACATCATTTCAGCTGTACTTGGATAAAATGTTGGATGGAATCATTTATAAGAAAACATATTTTATAGTCTTCTCATGTGTTTTGTGTGTGAAAACCTTAATTTTTAAAAGAACTAACTATTCGATGTTTGACTTATGAGTTGATGTGGAGTTAAAAGTGTGAAGCACTATGAAAAGAAAATACTCCACTGAAGTACAAGTACCTCAAATCCATACTTAAAGGGTAACTCCACCAGTTTTCAACAGTAACATCTGATAAACTTCCTCCAGAGATGTCGCTCAGTGACCCAGTTGCATTGTGGGTAATGTGGGCTTTCAGATTTAAACACATTTCTGCCTCTGCTGCATCGATTGTTGTTTTTAAACTGTCCAAAACTAGTTCAACAGTGCTGTAGGAGTTAAATGTTAGCCTACATTACCCACAATGCACCGGAGACAATTCATCAGATTACATGCAGCTTCAAGACGCGTTATAATACTTTTTCCACACAGTAAACCTGTAAACACACTTTAATGCGTACATTTGGTGGAGTTGCCCTTTAAGTAGAGTAGTTGAGTAAATGTACTTAGTTACAGCGTCGTCAGTTCTCACCTGGAAGGTGGAGATGTAGAGATCCTTCCTGAACGACAGACCCAACACGTCCAGGTCCTCACGACCGTATCGAAACGCACAGGTCAGCGTGACGAAGACTACAGAGAAGAGGAAGAGGAGGAGAAAGAGGAAGAAGAAGAAGAGGAAGAGGAGGAGAAAGAGGAAGAAGAAGAAGAGGAAGAGGAAGAAGAAGGAAAAGAGGAAGAAGAAGAAGAGAAACGGTGAATTAATCAGTGGTTCAGAAATGTTACCTGCCTTCTGTTGGAAAAACTTTAGTGTTCTGTTGTTTTTATTGTCTTTATTGAATTTGCAGCTTCTTACTGATGTGTTTGTTTCTGGTCTGAGCTCACTGAGCTGCAGCTGCAGGAATAAAAACAACAGGAAGGAACTTTTCATCAGCAAATAGTAACTACAGTAGAGAAATGGCTGATTTTCTGGTTTTTGACAACAGAAATGTGATTCCACTGATCCGCCATCTCTGTTTGTTAAATAAAAATGTGAAATATTATGAAATATTTCAAACACTTGGATCCAAAAGTGACCCGACTGTCGGACCTCACTCGACCCTCCTTCATAAAAACACTTTGATGTTCAGGAGGAAGCTGTCGTACCTTTCCGGTCCTTCAGATACTCGGGGTCGACGAGGATCACTCCATCTGTCAGCAGGAAGGAAGGAAGACAAACCGCACAGTCATCACAAAACACCGTCCACAGAGTTAAACTGTTGCTACCTTAACGAGCCGAGCCTCCACACACACACACACACACGCAAACACACACACACACACTCCTACTTGAGGCGCTCTGACACACCTTGTTTCAGTGGACAGCTCACGCTACACAAACTAAACCCTCAAAATCTAAATATTTTTAGGGGCGTCTGACTCTATTTTAATATTTATTACGTTTTTCTTCCATCAGTCAGCATCAAGCGTCAGACATAATTTGATTCAGGAGAACATTTGGTTTCAGTCTGATTCACTTAAAGTCCCAATTTTACATTCGCTTCGTCTCAGAATGGATGAATGGAACAGTAACTCAGACAGAAGCTCAGGAAGTTTAGTTTTACCAATTAAAAAAGGATGAAGTCAGACTGTGTTAGACTCCATCTGACCTTTCCTAAGTGAATTACAGACGTTTATTAGAATATTACCGTTGGTGTAATCCTATATTTCATTAACTGAACCATGTAGATGTGTCCAAAACAGTTCAGAGAGTCAAGAAAGAGAAATATGACCACGTTTCCTTGACGAATCAGTGCCGTGCGATGACGGCATAATCCCGTTCACTACGGAGGCCCTGAATGCTCAAACACAACACTGAAAAGCTGAGAAACTCAACTTTACATGAGTCTTTAAAGCATATGGATAGGATTAGTGGTTCTGAAGTTATTAAACATTTTAGAACAGCAGCTATGTTTAGCTTTGGGTCATTGGAGGTTAAATACAACCATGTCTGCAAAATAATGCCTATAAAATGTATTTTCACGCAGAAATATATCAAAGTCTTTTTGGAAACATGCTTTCAAAATTCATTGGAAATCGTGGAAAGCAAACATTGTGCGTGAATCACCTTCATCAGGACATTTAAACCTCTCGATTGAATATTAATATACGAGCATCCGGATGTTTGGACTCACCCACTGGGTCCACGTGGTCCAGGTGATCCACAAAGTCTCTCTTTCCCAGGTAAACTGTCACCTGCAGACCAATCACAGCGTCGCGTTTTATTCTATTACTTTAATCACAACAACAGATGATGATTGGATGAGCTGGTATGAAACCATCAGTGATGTCACGGTCAATAGAAACTGATATAAATGTCGAAATACTTCATTCGAAACGACCATTTTTACCACCGTCACTAAACAATATTCACAGCGTGGTACTACAGATTCATACATAGATGTAAAGATTCTTTGAGGCTGAGCAGACACTCGCCGAACAGAGCGAGCTGAATCATCTGACTTGATCTATCTTTAGCTGCCTGACCTATTTATTCAAACGATCATAAAATGAGATTGATTATCAATCCTGAAGGAAATGATGGTGCCAGAGAAGAAACAAACAAAGAGTCACGATAGAAAGTGTGAAAGGTCAGACAGATCAAATCAAGACAGCTAAAATACTACGTTAGAATAAGTCGTGACAATAATAATAATAATAGAGTATTTTCACTGTGGCATTACTGCTTTTATTCAAAGTGTCTGAATACTGCTCCTCGTGTTTCTACTCTTCCTCACGATGTCACAGGTGTTGCTGAGTAAACAAAGGTCTGACTCACCTTACAGTTGGGGCTCGACTTCTTGAAAACTCTGAGAGGTTTGGAAAGAGGAAGAAGGCGAGAGGGAAGAGACAGAAGACGCTCGTGTTAGTCATCCGTTTGTTTGGGTTTGATTTGTCTCCATCAGGAGAGGAAAAAAACAAAAAAAACAGCGAAGATGTTTCAACAGTTTGTCTAAATAATCTGAGGAAATGTCTCAGTTGCAAACGAGCCCAGTGTTTATTTCAACACAGCAGGAAGCTGAGGAGGAAGTGGTTTGAGAGGAAAACTCACTCTATATGACCTGGGTTATTATGGGATGTCAGCACAGAGCTTTAATGGGGGCAGGTGGACGAGCTCCAGCTGCTCAGGTGGTTTTATCTGGTTAAAAACTGCTCAGAACAGACGGCAAGATATATTTTCCTGCCTGATATTGAACCATGTGACGCTCTGACTCAGAGACACTGACACTTTTAATAACTGTGAGCAGGACTGTCCGTGTCCCTGCAGACGGCAGAACACCATGGAGAAAAAAGCATGATGGGAAAATGACATTTCTGTTCTGTTGGAAGGTTTCAGTCTCCTCGACGCTCCACACACGTCTGATCGTTTCAGTTTTTCGCCGCTTAAATTCAGGTTTTCTGCTTAGAGACGGATAAAACTGGTTACTGCAACATCACCAGACTCCCTTTACAAATCGCTCAATTTAAAAGAGTTGTTTCACGAGGAGAAACTTTACAAACTTCGTGAAACAGCTACGACAGATTCTGAATCATTGTGTCCTTGTTGTAAATTCAGCATTAAATCAGAAGCTGAAGTTGTTTGTCTCCTTGTAAAAAGTGTCAGTTTGTGGCAGCATGTCTGTACCAGCCTGTCTGCTTCTGTGTCTAAAGTGCTAAAGTCTTACCTGCCAACATTGATCAGCTGTTTGAACACACTGTTTACACTGATTTCACCATTTACACTCCATTTATGAAAGAAGAAACATGTTCTTGACAAAATAGGCTTTGACAACGGTGGAATTAAGTCCCCAGACTCCCTTTAAAAATTGTCCAATTTAGTGAGTTATTGAGTTAAGAGAAACTTAATAAACTAGTGAAACAACGTCTATGAAAGATTCTTAATTATTTGAGTCTTCTTGTAAATTTGGCATTAAATTAATGTTTCTCCTTGTAAAAAGTTTGTCGCTGCACTGCTACCAGTCTAAGCTGACAACATTGATCAGCTGTTTGAACACACCGTTTACACCGATTTACCGATTACTCCATTTATGCAAAAATCAATCATTTTATTTACAGTAAGTCAAATTTAAACAATATAGGCTACTTCTTCATCGACCGTGGAGGAAGTCACCAGACTCCCTATAAAAAATGTTCAATTTAGTGAGTTGTTGAGTTTGGAGAAACTTAGAAACTTTTCTGAAACGCCGTCTCTGACAAATTCTTCCTCATTTGTGCCAACATGAAGTTATTTCTGTCTTCCTGTAAAAAGCATCATGTCCGTTTGTGTTTAGGAAGTGAGATGAGATCACAGGTGTGAAATGGCAGGTTTGAAGCTGGACACTCGTCACCGGGTCACTCACGTTGACACCAGGTATGAAATTCCTCATATATCGAAATACAAATCAGTCAACCGTGAGCACAGTATCGATCAGAACATCACACGGACGCCTGCTCGGCTTCATGAAAGAGTAATAAAGCGAGTGCAAACAGACCGCAGCCAGCGAGGCTTCCAGAATTCGTGTGAAATGGTCACTTCCTGCACCCACCACAACACAAACAGGAAATAACAAATACACCAGTTTCCTCTCCTCACTTCTCTGGTTTGATGCCGAAAGAGTTAAAAAAAAAAAACCCCTCCGAGTCGTTCAGGAGAAACTCAAACATCTGAGCTCCGCTGGAACGTCTGAAGCGAGCGAAGCCGCTTTCACTGTTCCAGCAGCCAATAAACTGTTTACAACCGAGCAGCAGCTCCAGCTGATGGCTGCTTCCTGTCACAGACGCTGATCCTTTCCACACTGCCGGTATATTTAGATCACTTCAAAGCACAAATTAAAAATGATTTACAAGTTTTCTGACTCCAGTTTTGGCACTACAGGCTTGTTTATCACGGTGGTGTTTTTAACTGCAGCTACGGCTCCAAGAAAACACACAAACACAGAAACAGTCAGTAATGAGCTGCAGAAACTCTACAAATAACTCTCAGCTGTGGACGAGGGACGACGCCGGATCTGCTTTCTGTTCGTTTTTCATTATTGATGGATTTAGATCATCCGTTACACTGTAAAACCAATTAAAAACAGTAAGAAATGTCTACAACCATCTTTAAATGTCTCGTTCTGTCTGACCAACAGTCAAAAAGCAGCAGACGTTCAGATTAATGTGACATGAAACAGAGAAAAGCAGCAAACCAAAGACGATCATCAGCTGGTCGCTTCAGTGTTTAAACTTCAGCGTCTCTTACTTTAAATTTCCAGAAGAAACTGATTGTATGTTACTGATAGTTTGACCAAAAGTCTGTTTATTGTGACCATTTATGTTCATTTCTGAGTAGCGACGGTTAATTTCCAACTCTATGGAAATGTATTAAATCATGTACTGAAGTAAATCTACAGACATTTAACCTGCAGCAACTTTAAAGCTCTGTTCTGATCTAAAATGTGAATCTTTGCTCGCTCTGAGCCGTTACGTGACCGGACTGATCTCTTCACTGTGCTCGACTGTCGTTTGGAAGAAACAAGACACGTGAGCATGTCAGCGTGGGGAAGTGCAACAGGTATTTTTCAATTTAGACATTTTATAAACCAAATGAATCACAATTAAATCAAGTAGTTGTTAGCTGCAGCCCTAAACTTGATGACTGAGGAGCTGAATTCTTCCTCCTGATTACAGAAGCTAGATTCAACTGAGGCTGCAGATCAACTATGGAGCTGTGGGAAAATACTGCCTTTGAACAGGCAGAAACCTCGAGCAGAACCAGACCCAATGGTGGGCGACCATCTGCCTGGACGGGGTCAAATGTTTTGCTGCATGAATTTCCCGTTTTCTCTAAAATGTCGTCAGTAATCTGGAGTCACTCTGTGGCGGCAGAAACCTGGAGACTGACGTTCAGCAGTAAATCAGGACAATAACTCTCAGAGCGGCGTTTGAAGACTTGACACACGAACAGCTGCTGTGATGATGTCAAACATTTCTAAATACTTTTGGTTGCAGAACACTGGGAACAATTTTCATCATACAGTTCTGGTAAACTTTAATGTGTCTGTGTTAGAAGAGACGCGGACCAACTCTTCACATCCAGCCTGAGAATCCAAACAACCAACGTCGAGATCAGAATCCGACTCAACGATCCAACAATTCACCGAACTTCAGACTGAAAGAATCGCAATTTGATTCTTTGACTGTTCAAACAAAATGTATATTCATGTTCTGCCCTTTACCCTCGTTTCTGTGCAGATTTGTTCACAACACGATGCAATTATTACAAGTGAAGGTTGACACAGATACTGGCAAGATATCCGACTGATGTCAGTGGCTGTTGAGAAACGATGAGAAACATGAAGCAAGTTCCTAAACTTCAAGTTCCTCCTGGTGCACCGGTGAAAAACAGACACGACTGCAATCCCTCCCTGTATGTAGGTGTTTAACAAACAGAGATATTGATATGTAGTTTAGGTTTATAAATGTCAGGAAAACTTTCTTCCTAAAGCCCAAAATGAGGTGTTCAATTGTCTCGTTCTGTCAAACCGACAGTCCAAAGATTTTCAGATTACAATGATAAAAACCGATTGAATGGTTTACTCAGTCGATTGATGGATCAATAAACCAATTGCTTCAGGATAAACTTGCACAGCGGCTGAACTTCCTCAGACCTGAGCGGCGATGACTCAGGATCTGAACCCGTGAGAGCAGCTGAAACGTGACGCTCCGTTTTCAGTCTCTGGCGCTCGCAACTCCCGTCGAGAGCGTCAGATGTTTATCTCTGCAGACAACGCGAGTGTGACGCGAGGTCGAGACCGGCTGCAGTGGGAATAAGCTCTTGAAGAAAAACAGCCGGCTGCATGTAAACACGCTTTAACGCTCGGCTGGCTGCTTCCAAAACTTTCCAGGCGGACGAGCGGCGGCTGATCCGCCTGCGGCAGGTCGGTCTGCGGGGACGCCGGCTCAGATAAACAGACGGAGGAGCGTCCCGTCCCCCTGACGGCAGGCTGTGATGTGATGCTTCATGCCTGGACAAGAACCCGGTGTTTTTATCTGCCGGGATCATTTTAACTGCTTTACATCCAGCTGTGGACCGCGTGTGTGTGATGCCGGCTTGTTTTTCCTGCAAATTCTTTATTTTTGTGGTCATTCGTTCCTTTATTCCTCTGATGATTGCAATAGTTTAGGTTTTAGTGGCGAGATTTGTCCCACGATACCATAAAAAGAGGTTTCATAAAATGTTCCAGATGCAGATCCACGGGTACGGGACGGGCGCAGAGGTCACCGCTGGATTGTTCTGTTGTTTATGTGTTTCCAAAGCAAAGAAACAATAAAAAAAAAAAGAAAAAATGCAATGTTCCCGAGGTTGAAAGAAACAAATACTTTTTTTTGGCACAAAAATGAAAGCTTTAAAGACTAATGAGCTCTAATTGGCTGTAATCTCTGCTGTCTATAAACTTGGACAGCGTTCAGTCCTCTCTGTCCGGTTATCAGACATGAACCCATTGGACTCGTCTCGTCAACCCGTGACATTAAACCGGCAATAATCTGTGGTCTCATGGGAAACAGGAGTCATGAAACGCAGCCAAGAGGCAAATTCTGAGTAAAAGACGATGCAAGTCGGGCCGTCCCGAAAGAAAACACTACTGTTAGGTCTCTGGAGCTTCGATGGTAATGAACTGTGAATATCTGAAGCTCCGGTCGGGGGAAACAATCGTCTCTGGGTTTAATTAAAGACGACCTGCTGTGCTACAGTATTGTTGTATATTCGATCATTTATCTTCTAAATCCTGTTCTTAAACACGTGAAGCAACAAGACAACAAACTGTTGAGGGACTGTGTGGACACCAAGCAGCCAGAAAGACTGGTCCAACAGTTCAACCACAACATCAGCTGAGGCCCAAAGAACACTTGTTTACTCAAGCTCACCTTGTAAAACTGTGTTTGAGCGTCACGTGAAATGAATTGAATCCTTCAGTCCGATAACATTTGGAAAGACAAGAAGAGCTGCATGATTAAATGATTTTATACCTGTTGAAAAAAGTGGAGCGGTGAGCAGGAAGTTAGCCGATTGGTCGGCGGGAGTCTCGTAGCGTAATTTTACACCCAGGAAGTCAAACTTTTTTGGCTTCATGCGCCGCTTTCATAGAAAGAACAGCGTTCCATCTGACACCGTATCCAGATTTACCTTAAAACATCCATGACGGGCAACAAAACAGACTTCACGGTGCGTTCAAGGGCAGCTCACAAACTAACTTTACATTTCTTTAGGTTTGGTTTTTCTTAGGTTTTGTCACGACAGCCACGTGGTTAGGGTCAGAAAAACATCACGTTTTGGCTTGAAACACATGTCGTGTTGATCACAGCTAGAAATCCTCCCAACATATTAAAAATATCAAGCGGTTTGACTCTTACAAATGTTGAAACGAAGCCCATGACCGGAAATAAACGTGAACATTTCTGTGGTTTGCAGAAACGTTCCTGCTAACATTTCATCCTAGTGGCTGGGCTGGTTTAAAGATGGGAAACTTTACATTTTCTTTCTAAATGTCCTGATGCAGACGCCTTCGTCTTTCATCACTACTGCATTTTATTATGAAATGTCTTTTTACAGGAGCAGATTTTAAAAGTTGTAACACACTAACCACCTGCTCTTTTATCTGGAAAAAGAGGGGAAATTAATGTTTGTATGTCTTCTGTCAGGCCGTCAGTTGGACTGTATGTGAAATGTGAATGTACAGGAAGTTTCCTCTGCTCACTGAGGAAACCGTCTGTCCTTTGGGGCAGAATTCCCCGAGTTGGATCAGAACAGTTTCGTGCCAATTCAGACGTTTCGACACCAAACTAACCTAAAAAAACAGCTACTCATTAACCAAACAACAGGCCGAGTGAACTTCACACTCTGAACACAGTGACTCAGAGAAACACACTGCGACGCTCACTGCAGTCGGGTCGACGGCACTTCCTCACGTTGGACCGGTTCCTCGCTGCACTTCCTCTGCAGCAGCTCATCACACTTCAGTCTGCTGCCCACAAACACTTGTCACTCATCTTTCTGCTCAACATCAGCCTTGAAGTGGCTTCATCAACAGTTAACACATCTGACGCGCGACACGAGTGGAAGGATGGAAATCCCTAAACACGACCTTCAACCCGAGCCACAAAATACCATTTCCTCATAACACGGGTCTTATTTTGGCGGTTCTGCCCATCCTTCCTGTCCCTCCTGATAACATTTAACTCACCCGCCATCATCACAGACACTTAATGAGAGTTAAACATAGCTGTGAAGTCCACCGGGCATTGCAACAGAAGCCATCAGACAGGCTTCAACAACACCAACCGAAGCGCTCGTGTGGAGGAAACGACGAGGGTGTTGTTGGTTATAATCACCTGTTACGTTAAAAACCTGCTGGTGTGCACGAGGAATAAAACTCAGCGGAGGTGCAGGAAGCTGCTCGTTTCCAATTCTGAAATTAAGTTATTTGGAATTTGTAGATTAATCAAACGATATCTGACGATGAATAAAGTAGCTGAAAGATAATAATAAGAGGGAAGAAACTGAAACAGAACGCTGGACCTCGACCAGAAACACACACCTGAAAACAAAACGTCCAGTACAGACGCCCAGAGATGGTTCTGTAGGTTCTGGTGACACATGTTCTAAGTCTGATTAAGAAAACTTAAAAAAATAAAAGATGTTTCACCAGACTGATCTTTCAATTCACTGTGTAACTTCGAATTTGATCAAATTAATGATGGAAACAAAAAAACGCCACGTGTTCTCCAGTTCCAGCTGCACAGACGTGACGATTTGATGCTTTACTTTGTCGTATATATGACGATAAACAGAATATCTGCTGCTGGAATAAGAAACAAGAACCTGTGTCGGCACACACACAGCGTCTTTTTTCAGTCGTTTCCAGCGAGGAAACGTCTGCAGCGTCAGTTTTCGTGTTGAAGTTGAAACTCTCTCGGCTTCTCAGAGAGACTCTGTTGAGATCACTGTGGCTCTTTTTCTTTTTCTGGCCTAGGCGACAATATTTACCGTACTTTAGTCTCCTATGGATCGTGTCATCGCCCACATCCTCCTCACTCTGAGGTCAAATAAGACACGCGCTGATCCTCTGTGGTTCAGTATCGTGTCGATCAGACAGCGGCGGTTGTCAAGATATTGTCGACGTTTTTTTCTCTCATCTTGGCGCTCCTGAACGCTCAGTCGGCACTTTTCTGCTCGCAAGAAGCTCTATGTGGACGAGAGCTCCAAGGTGAATGGCGTCGCCGACGGGAAGCGACAGGTGGAGAAATGGAGCTCGTTTAGCTTACTGAAGCTGAATGTTGTAATCAGGTTTGTCTTCGTGATGACCGTCAGCTGCGGCTCTGCTCCACTCCAGTTTCTATCTGTGCTATGTGAACAGAATCAGAATGAGCAGCTCAATATTTGGTACAATATGTTATTTGTGGTGTTTGACATTACACAATAATATTCAGATACGATCGTGTCATCTCTGGCGTTACATTCAGAGATATCAGCTCCGCTTTAATCGCAACACAGTTAATGGTTGAACTCTGCAGCGGAAACGTTAATCATCTCCAAACGCTTCACGTCTCTGACGTCTGAACAACCTGAGCTCAACGCTTCTATATTCAATAAACCATAATAAACGATAAAAGTAATGAAATGAAGTCAAACTTTAAACTTTAAGTCTGACATGTTTTCTAATCAAGTCTGTCTGAAGATAAAAACAACAAATATATTGTTTCAAATTATTTCTAAAGAAAGAAACAGAAACCTACAAACAATATTTCTTAAACAGAAGCTTCAGAGTTCTGCTGGAAGAAGAATACATGTGTTTTTTTTACGTCAGGCTGATTTAAACAGGATCATGTGACCAGCAGACGCTCCGTCTGTTTTCACAGGGCGAAGCTACAGTTTGGTGATTAACATCACTCGACTGATGGCTTCAGCACTATGTGAGATTACTTCTGCCGCTGCTCCACAACATAAAACTGTTGCTACTTGTGTTACGGCCCGAAGCGTCCCGCTCGCACATAAAGATTCAAAACACCGGCGATCCAACAAGACGCCTTTCAATTTGATTTGAAGCGAGGAAACCCGGAGACGTTAATAAAAGGTTTAACTCGATGTAAATGTCGGCGGAACAACTCACTCGCACTCGTCCCGACTGAAGCGGAGTCGCCGTCTTCAACAGTGACGCTCAACTGACAAACAAGCTGCTAAATCCAGAACCCTGTCAGAAATAAGGCCTCTCCTCTCCCCCGTTCATCTCCAGAAGGACATGCTTTGATTTTGTTACTCGCTCACTAATTCAATTTGCTGTTTTCAGGGTTGAAGCCAAAAAACAACAAAAAAAAAAACCCAAAAAACACTGTCCTGCCTTCAGCCTGCACACAACACAGCTGCTCTCCTTTAACACGCTGATGCTATCAGTCCTGCTCTGGTCTCTCTCTGGTTACCAGAGATGATTTGCAGATTTTACGGATTACATTTAAAGATATTCACGAGCTGCTGCTCCACAACAAACCTGCCGGCTGACCCTCACAGGCTGTTCACACGTACGGACAGAGAGAGCGACAGGTTTCTGTTCAATGTGAATGAGACCCGGTGCCGCCCGCTGAGCGTCACAAGAGTTCTGCTGCAGAGAGAAGCTCAACTTTAACAAATGTCCTCTGACGAGAACCAGCCGCGCTGGTTTTAAAGCAGAACCCGAAGCACAGAGTCGTTTCACCACTCGGCTGCGTCACGCCGCTCGCTCTCAGCCGGTCCGACGCCATTGTTGCACTGAACAGAATCAACATGGCACGTTGAGAAAAATGCTGCGAAAAGCCATTCAGGGCTCAGGAAGAAAAACTACTTCACATTGTGTTAGCAAAGTGGCCGCATGAGAAAATAACTGACCAATAACAGCAGAGCCTAAATATCTATCTGAAGAGGAAACAGGCCTGAACACGGGCCGGGCGGACCGGGACCAGAACAATGCCGAGCGTCGAGCCGGGCGCTGAATAAAAACTCAAACTGGGCGACAGAATCAAGTATCACAATATATGGACAGCACTGTGTGATGACTGCTGGTATTGTCTGATAGTGACTGAGTGTGTAATGATTCTGACTTCACTGTAACGAGCCTTCAACACAGGAAACAGCAACACTTCTGTCACATCACCATAAACAATATAACAGTGACGTGTTGCCCGTTTGTTTTTCTTCCACTGCATCACAGTTTCCATTATTCAATAATTAGGTTTTTAAAATCTGACATTTAAATCTCTGCGGTCATCAAGTCAGCTGAGGATCATTCTTGTTTTCTCACCGTGCAGTGCGAGAACACGCAAAGTAAATGTAAAGTGCGTTTGCACGAGTAGAAAACAGCCAGTTTAAATATGCAATCCCTCCGCTGGGATCAATAAAGTATTTCTGATGAAGCATAAATGTGATGCGTTACAGGAGGCACTGCAGAGCGAGCAGAGCGGCGCAGGTTATTATTAGAAGTGTTTGCATGAAATCTTCCAAGAAATTCTGTGACGTGAACGAAGGAAAGTCCTGAGTTCTGGGCGAGTTGACATCAGACGACCCAGGTGAGCGTTTCTCACAACTTTGTGTCATTTTATAAACTCAACAATTTGTTGATTTGCTCACGAAAACGTCTGCAGATAATGAAAATAACCGTCAGCTGCTTCAGTGCTTCCCTCAGAGATTTGATGTGATAATCTGTATAAAGTGGAGGAAGTTAACTTAAGTTAAACTTTCCCTCTCCAGTCGTGTTTGTTGTGTCAGGGCGACAGATAATGAGCAGAATGTGACGGACGGAGCAGCCGACTCCGAGCTATCAGCGCTCAGATAACGTGCACTCGATTATCCACAGCTGATCTGTGCGAGCGTGAAGCTACACGGTTCCTGCATGATGGCGTGTAAACACACACTGAGGGGGATATCAGCAGTTTCTTCAACAGTCGTCACCGTTTGCATAATGTTTGTCTTTCCTCCTGCTCGTTTCCTCTCCTCCCTGTTTCCCACCTGTTTCCTAACAGGAAGCGACTGGAGAGAAACAGCGAGGCAGGAAAGTTAACACGGAGCTGGGAGCAAATGTCAGCGAGAGGCCCGATCGTAGATTTCAATCTGTCCATCACGGGATAATTAAAGACGACGAGCTAAAGACACAACGTCTGCACATTTCTGCACAGAAGCTGTGAAATAACCAGCCCTTTGTCTCGACAACAAACACGCTGCACGTAAACAGCCTCGGATTAAAGCCGAGAGTCAGCAGTTTATCCTCACAGTCATCATTTTATTAAAATCCAGTGTGCAGGAGTACGGAGCGAACAAAACGCCGGACTGCACTGTTGGAAACGCACATTTACAGCCGCAATAAACATTAAAAAAGACGAGTAAACGAGGATTAACGGGGAAAATACAGGGTGGTTTTGGGATTTTGTAGGTTAATTTTAACTCAGAAGTCTGAAAGCAGGATCTGAAGAGTGATCAGGATCTGAAGAGTGATCAGGATCTGAACAGTGATCAGGATCTGCACAGTGATCAGATCTGCAGATACTCTAGATTAAGATTAAAGACCAAAACAAGGAAGCAGAGCACACAAACGCAGCAGTGATGTGACTAATAGGGGGTGTATAAAAACACAACAGGAGCATCCCGAGGCTGCAAGTGATCCGACTTGGATGTAAATATATTCAACTGTGTCAAAACACCATCTTCATCTGTCAGGAAGCATCCGAGCCAGAGGCGTTTCCACTGTTTACCTGCTCACACCGACTCCAGATCCGAGCCGGTTCGTCC